>JASDQU010737104.1:82430-92731 GCA_032191745.1 Picea mariana | reverse complement strand
ATATATTTATTTTCTATATATATATATATACTATTTATATATATAATATTTGAATATTTAAAAGATTCTATATATATATATAATATTTGAATATTTAAAAGATTCTAAATATTTTATTAGTAAATTTCAAAATTTTAATTTAATTTAAAATTCTCTTAAAATTTGAAATAAAATACACATTTTCATTTTTATGAAATGTATACATTGACGAAAATCACAACGTGAGAGATAGGATTAAAGAGCTAAAAGAAAAACTAACCAATAATTTGACTCTCAGTAATATGGAAAACAAATTGGATATCAAACTCATCAAAGAGGAAATGAATAAGCTAATTGAACTAGACCATGAGCATAACAAAAGAGCCTTGAACCTCATATTTTTTGGTATAAAAGAACAACAAGAGGATAAATAAATCACAAATTGATACAACTTACCTCATAGAAGCAAAGAGGATAGGAAAAATAATTGATCACAAAGATAGGTTGATCTGTGTCAAATTAAGTTGTAATAACCATAAATATATCATACTTAGTAAATCTCTGAGCTTAGAAGGAAAATGGGCAATAATTAGAAATCAAAAAGCTATTGTTAGGGATAGAGACCAAAAGAATAATAATAAATAGAAATTTGGGACACTCGGGATCCTTTTTTGGAATTGTCGTGGCTTTGCATGGTGCAAAGGTCCTATGTTAAGTTGGATCCCAAGTGATATTGATATTATATGTCTAGCTGAAACTTGGGAGCAAGAGGAGTCTAAGGTCCCTAACATGGAAGGATTTGTCTTGTGGTTGGCATGGAACAAAAAATCCCACCGTAGAGGGATAGGAGGCATAGCTTGTTATATTAGAAAGAGCATTTCTCCTCACATTCAACTTCATAAGATTGACCCTCTTAATCAATACATTTGGATNGACACCAATGCTAAGAAGATGTATATAGCAATTTGTTATTTTGCACCTATTGATTATACCTTTTATAAGAAGAATAATATAGATAAAAATTGTCCCTATAATAATTTAGAACAAGATATTTATAATTTGAAACATGAAAGTAATATCCTCCTGCTAGGACACTTTAATGCTAGGACTACAATTAAACAAGTTACTCTTTTAAGTAATGACACCAACCATGATCCTTTATGGCTAGATGAGGACCTTGTTTTATCTAATAGCTACAAAAGAATCTCTGAAGACCTAATTGAGAATTTGTTTGGTAGTGAGTTGGTCAAGCTCTGCATCTCTCAAGACCTAATAATATGCAATGGAGTAATGAAGTGGTCAACCTCCAACCAGATGACCTATATTCATGGGCTAGGTAGTAGTGTTGTAGATTATGTGATATTTGATATCCCCATTTCCAACCAAATAACAACTTTTGACCTTTAAATGACCATGATCCTGACTCTGATCATAAACCTTTAACCCTAACTCTAAAATTTTCCACGCATAGGAGCACCATTGAAGAGAATTCTGATAATCAAAGGAATTTACGCTTTGACAAAAGTAAAGTTGACATTTTATAAAAGGATTTAAATAGTAAATTAAACCTCCTAACTTATAAGGACAACATTGAATAAATCTATCGTAATTTTACAACTACCCATTCCACTTCTATTAACAGATTCTCTTTCGAAGTGTCCTATAAAAGGAATAATAGAACAACCAACCTTTAGTATGATAAAGAATGTAAAATTTCTAGGAAATCCATTAGGGATGCTTCTAATGAGTCCTTAAAACTCGATAAGATCAATACGTACAAAACCCTAATTAAAAGGAAAAAAAGATACTATATCAATAAAAGGCAAGAGAAACTTTCACAACTATACAAGTTGGATACTAAGAAGTTTTGGAGCCAAATTCTAAAACACAATACTAAAGAAAATAATAGGATTCCCTTAAGGACCTGGAATTCCTACCTTAAAAGTCTTTACGAGTTCCCTAATTCCATGGACACCATTCCTATTGTCCCTACAAAGGAATAATTGTTTTTCTTTAGATGACATAGAGTTTGGGGTTAAGCGGCTCGCAAATGGGAAAGCTAAGGACATTGAAGGCTACCAAGATAATTTTTTTAAAATCCAAGGGCCAATCCTTATCCCTCACATACACAAGCTCTTTAATTTAGCAGTCAAGCAGGACTTCCCTAAACCTTGGACACAAAGCCTCATTGTTCCTATTTTTAAAAATGGGGATAGAAACATTCCCTCTAATTATAGGACCATTAAGATTAGCCCGATTTTAGCCAATCTTTATGGAATTATTTTGGAAAAGAAGATTAGCCTCTCGCTAGAAAGCCACGGTAAAAGAGCTAAAGGTCAGGCTGGGTTTAGGAGATATCATTCAACTTTGGACCATCTTGTTACCTTTAGGATCATTATAGAGGAGTTCCGCAATAATAAAACCAATCTTTTTTGTTGTTTTGTTGACTTTAGAAAAGCTTTTGACATGGTTCCTAGGAAAAACCTTTGGAATAGGTTGGAAGAGATAAAAGTGCCTCTCAAGTTGAGGGTCGTTACAATAAGGATGTATGAGAATGTTATTTCTAAGTTTTAAAAAACAGAGGGCTGGTTAAAAGAGATTAACTGCAATATCGGAGTCAAACAAGGTTGTCCCTTGTCGCCTACCCTTTTTGGCATATACATTGACAAGTTAGAAAAATGTTTGGAAAAAGTAGGTTGTGTCGGCCCTACTCTCACTCGTATAGTCATCAATCTTATTCATTATGCCGATAATATCATTCTTATGGCAAGGTGTCCCCATGATCTTGAAAACCAACTAAGAATCCTCAAGGATTTTTGCTCCAATATGGGTACGACTGTTAATACTGATAAGACTAAGGCCATGATTACTAAATCCAATAAGATCCCGTATGATACCTTTGTATATGACAACAACAACTTGGAGGAAGTGACTTCATACAAATATCTTGGAATTGATATTCACCACAAGCTCAATTGGAATTATAGCATTGAGAAAAGGATTAATGGGGGATAGAAATCTTATTATGGTATTGAAAACAATTGTAACTCAGTTGATCTTTGGAGTTGGGATAAGAAGAAACTCCTCTTTGAGACTCTTGTTACACATGTTATTCTTTATGGATGTGAAGTCCGGGGCTGCAGTATCTCTTGTGAATCTTGGAGAAAGATAGAGCAAATACAAAAGAATTTTATAACCTATAATCTCAAAATTAAAGGAAATACGCCCTATCCCATCCTCCTCTTAGAAACAAGCCTCTCCCCCATTGAGAGCATGGCTATGACTAGATACCTAATGTATAAGAACAAGTTAAACAACGTGGAATACAAGAGGCTACCTAAACTTGCTTCAAAATCAAGTCATAACCACCATCGACTCAAGCGAGGATGGTATAAAGATGCCTGGTCTTGGCTAAGCTACTGGGGAATCATAGAAGAAACCATTTTGCAGAATAAAGATACTATTAAAAGACGTCAACTCAAAATTTAAGGAGAAAATGTGGTGTGATAAAGAGTTAGAGGAAAGAAGAAAATTAAGGTATTATAAAGATGTAATCAACCCTAATCTAGAAGATTAAAATTATCTATCTAAGTGTAAAGAAAAAAATAAGCATTGCTAAGATAGGAACAAATTCTCATGAGCTCCATAGTGAAACTGGGCGTTGATCAATTCCTAAAACGCCATGGGATGAAAGAGTGTGTCACCTTTGTGACACTAAGAAGGTTGAAGATGAAAATAACTTTATCTTAGATTTTCCAGCACATTCCTAACCTTTTAACTCAACAAAAGTATGGTGATCTTGGAAAGCTTCTCTTAATGCTTTTCGAGCAGAGAAACAAAATTCTAAAGAATCACAAGTAATGACTTACCCTCTCAAGGTTTCGGTCTTAGTAGACGTTCATCATCATCATCATTTATGATGTTTTAATATTAATTTATTAAAAAAATGATTTTCTATAGAAATGACTATCTTTTTATGAAAGTGGAATTAAGTTTTTTTAATTTTCTCAAAATTATTTGGATTATGTTTTAGGCAAAATTAAGCATCAAGAAGAATGATACCTTATATCTTTTTATTTTTTCTTAATTTTAGCCCAAACTTTATCCCAAGTCTTTGTGAGTATCCAGTTTTATTCATGAAAAAGAAAAATTATAAACATTTATATTCTTTTAAGAGGGTAAAGTATTTTTTTTCAAATTTTACTAATTTTAAAAATCTTGGAAAATGATTAATTATATTTTTATAAAATTATTTAAATTTTTATATATTTTTAAAATGTAAAATAATTTTTCTATAAAATTTAGATAAATAATTTTAAAGAAAAACAAAATTAATAATGATGATGATGTTCAAAATAATTCATCAAATGATGATGATGTTCAAAATAATTCATCAAATCTTAAGAGAGTAATAGATTATTTATAATTTTTTAAAGTTTTGTTTTTTTCTAGAAAAACATTAAGAAAAGTTAAAAAAAAATTCAAATATTAAAAATAAATATATTATTTTATTTTTTATTTTTTTCTAATTTTTATATATATTAAAAACAAAAAAAATCATTAAACTTATTATATATTAATATATTTACATTTTTTCAATAAAAATATTTTATTTTTAATTTTTTTTTATCTAATTTCTATATATATTAAAATTCAAATAATTCATTAAACTATATATTTATATTAATATGTTTATATTTTTCATTAAAAAACTATTTAATTAACATGAAACTATTTTTCATTAAACTTATTGTATATTAATATATTTACATTTTTTCAATAAAAATAATTAAAAAAAATATTTTATTTTTAATTTTTTTTTTTATCTAATTTCTATATATATTAAAAATCAAACAATTCATTAAACTATATATTTATATTAATATGTTTATATTTTTCATTAAAAAACTATTTAATTAACATGAAGTAAGATTATTTTATCTTTTAACCTAAATAAAAATATAAAGAGTGAAATTGAAATTTACTTTCACATTAATTAAATAAAAAACATTAACATGAGGTGGAATTTTTATATTATTTTTTTATAAAGTATATTGTTTTTAAATAAATTTAATAAATTATTAAATATTTTTAAGATGATGATGATTAAGAGAAGTTTTCCAAGATCACCATAGTTTATACGCTAGAAAATCTAAGAAAAAGTGCTTTTCATATTCAACCTTCTTATTGTCTGAGAATTTGTTCTTATCTCACCAATGCTTTCATCTTCAACCTTGTTAGTGTCACAAAGGTGATACACTCAAAATTTGTTCTTATCTCAAGAATGCTTATTTTTTTCTTTACACTTGTCAAAACAAAACGATAATTTTTATCTTCTAGATTAGGGTTGATTACATCCTTATAATACCTTAATTTTATTTTTTCCTCTAACTTTTTTTCACACCACATTTTCTTCTTAAATTTTGATTTGATGATATTTTTAATAGTGTCCTTATTCTGCAAAATGGTGTCTTCCATGATTCTCTAATAGTTTAGCCAAGATGGAACATCTTTATTCCATCCTCACTTGAGTGGTGTCTTTCATGATTCTGTAATAGTTTAGCCAAGATGGAACATCTTTATGCCATCCTCACTTGAGTCAATAGTGGTTATGACTCGATTTTGAAGAAATTTTAGTTAGCATATTGTCTTGCATGTTGTTTAACTTGTTCTTATACATTAGGTATCTAGTCATAGTCGTGCTCTCAATGGGGGGGAGACTTGATTCTAAGAGGAGGATGGGATAAGGCGTATTTTCTTTAATTTTGAGATTATAGGTTATAAAATTCTTTTGTATTTTCTCTATATGATTCACGAGAGATATTACAACCCCAGAATTCACATCCATAAAAAATAACATGTGTGGAAAGTGTCTCAAAGAGGAGTTTCTTGTTATCCCAAATCCAAAGATTGACTGGTTTATAATTTCAAAATCATTTGTCGGAGAATCCACAGTTGGTGTCATTTTGTCATCGACATTTCAAATCCGAATCGAGATTCATCATCAGGACTAATCTTCGATTAGTCCTGATGATGAATCCAAATGATTTTGAAATTCCTCACCATAGAAATCTGAAAATAGTTGTTTACAATTGTTTTCAAGCCATAATAGGCTTTCCATCCCTGAATAATCATTTTCTCAATGCTATAATTCTGGTTGGGATTTTGGGGAATATCAATTTCAAGATATTTGTATGAATTTGCTTCCTCCAAGTTGTTGTTGTCATATAAGAAGGTATCATAAGTGCTCTTATTGGATTTAATAAGCATGACCTTAGTCTTATGAGTGTTAACAATCATACTCATATTGGAGGAAAAATCCTTGAGGATTCTTAGTTGGTTCTGATACATCCTTATTGCATAAGCCCTTACTCGAGAAGCACTTTTATCTCTTCCAACCTATTCCAAAGGTTTTTCCTAGGAACTATGTTAAAAGCTTTTCTAAAGTCAACAAAACAACAAAAAAAAATTGTTTTGGTATTGAGGAAGTCCTCTCCAATGATCCTAAAGGTAACAAGATGATCCACAATTGAATGATATCTCTTAAACCCAAGGTGGCCTTTAGCTCTTTTATAGTGAGTTTCTAGCCAAAGACTAATCTTCTTTTCCAAAATAATTCCATAAAGCTTGGTTAAAATTTGACTAATCATAATGATTCTATAATTAGAGGGAATGTTTCTATTGACATTTAAAATATATTTTTAATATTTAAAATAAAAATTTAAACATTTAAAAAACTAATTATTATTTTCCCTTAATTTTCATTCATTTTTCTTAAAATTAAAATGCAAACAATTCATTAAACTATATTTTATATAAATATATTTATATTTTTCATTAAGAGGATATTTTAAAATATTTAATTAAGATGAGGTAAGATTATTATATCTTTTAACCAAAATAAAAATATAACTAAATGAAATCTATGTTTAAATTAATTAACATAAATGAAATCTATGTTCAAATTAATTAAATAAAAAAACTAAGTGAAATTTCTATATTCAATTTTTAGGTATAAAATTTTATTATGTAAAATGATTGTTTTTGTTTTTTATAATTTAAATTGGTTTATCTTATTTTAAAAAAGGTAAGAAATTACTTGGATTTTTTTAAAATGTTTTTGAGATACTCTAAAAACATTAAAAAAAACTATCTAAATAATATAGTTAAATTTAATTGTGAAAAAATAAAATAATAAATATAATTATATTAGTTTTTGTTGTCATGAATTTTCTTTAAAAATTTAATAAATTATTAAATATTTTTAATGATATAAAAGTTTAAAATATATTTTTGATATTTAAATGTTTTTTATTTTTTATTAAAAATATTTTCAATTATATCACCAAACTTTCAAGGATGTTTTAAAGTACATTACCAAATTTTCTAGGAATGATGTTTTAAAGTACATCACCAAATTTTCAAGGAATGAATATGTTATTATGAATCTAAATATTTCTATATCAAACAAATTATGCCATTTAAATTTTTTTATTAGAATTTTTTTTCCATAAAATTAACATTTAATTTTTTTTATTAGTTTTTTTTCAATAGAATTAATATTTGTAAAAAAATATATTATATTTTAATATTGATTTATTAAAAAAATAATTTCCAACTGGGTTTCCTATGTTTTAGATAAAATTGTAACATGAAGAGTGCTACTTAATTTCTTTTCACAGGTTTCAATCCAAGTTCGAGTGAAAAGATTGCAAAATAGGCACTCTAGCATAAAAAATTTAGTAAGACAATTCCTCAGAAATACCAGAATAAACAATATTGATGCCGAGAGCAAAACAACAGACATGGATCATCCCATTCTGTACCCTTCACCTTAAAACTACCGAAAACGCCTTTCATTGGTCAGAGCGGGCTCTCAAGATCATCCCATTCTGGACGTCGTAATTGACCAAACAATTTGTTTCATCCCCGCCCCCAACTGCCTTAGACCCAGCCCCGATCACTCTTGTTTTCCTATTTTATTGGTTGATTTACCTGTGAGGAGAAGGGTCTATGGATTTTATATAGAATTTGGAAATTGACAAATATCATTTTAAAAAAAAAAAACCTTAATCTAAAAACAAACATATTGCCTTATTATTTTGTGTTTTTATCTTTAATCAAACTTTCATTATTTTATTTACAGTGAAAACAAAACAATTGATTCAACTTTACCAATTCTCCAGATGATCAATATCATGATTTGTCTTTGGCTAGTCAATTGAAGCGTTTAAGGGGCATCCAAAGAAATAGGCCAACATGCTTAGGACAAACAATAACCAAATGACCAATCTCAAAACCACATCATCACTCAAAAGCCACTTTCATTATTTTCTTTACAGTGAGAACAAAACAATTGGTTCAACTTTACCAATTCTCCTTATAAGCAATATCATGATTTGTCTTTGGCTAGTCAATTGAAAGCTTTAAGGGGCATCCAAAGAAATAGGCCAACATTCTTGGGACAAACAATAAGCAAATGACCAATTCAAAACCACATCATCACTCAAAAGCCACTTATTCATAGTACATTCTATTTGTTCAAATAATCCCCTTCACATTGAATATATTTTCCCTTAGTAGAGTAGAACTAAGACGTACTTAAACATTTGATAATAGATTTGGGATTAAAATGAGAGATTTGATACCTATTAATTCTTAATAGATTTGGGGTAAAAATGGATTTATACATGTGATATTAATATTAATATATTTATATATATTTAATAGAAATAAGAATATATATATACTAAATAAATAATATATTGAATGAATTAGTAAGTAAAGTAGATAGGAAATTTATTTCCAAATTATTTTAAATGAATGTTAGATAAGAAATTTATTTCATTTTTATTTGTTTGTTAGTGTGTCTGTGACTTGTGGGACTAACCTGTGGCTAAGGGATCCCACCCTGTTTGAACCACACCAACCCTTAATATTGTTGGATTTTTTGTCTCCGCGGGTTTCAAACCGGTGACACATCATAGAGACATGTTAAATATGAAATCCTACACCTCGGGGACTATTTCATTTTTATTTGTTAGATATGAATTCTATTTCATTTTTATTTATTTTTAGATATGAAATTTATTTTATTTTTATTTATTTTTAATTGATGGTGAAATTTTTGTATTTAATTTATATATATGAAAATATTTTTATAGATATTTTAAATTTAAAAAATAAAAATAAAAAATTAGTGATATATGTAGTCATTATGTTTATATATTTTTAATAAAAATAAGAATATATTGAAAATATTTATATTATTATATATTTTTTAAAATAATAAATTCAATATCAAACTTACATGGTAGGTTAGTAAAAGTTATATAATAAATCTATGTTCCAATTAAATTTAAAAATAAATAAAAAAACATGCCTAATTTTTTACATTCCATTTGTATAATGTGTTAATATGTTTGAAATATTTTTATAAGATATTTATCAAATAAAAACATTGATTCAAGTTTTTTATATTATGTAAAAGTAGAGCAACAAAATTTAGGGGATATTAATTATTGCTTTCAAATTTTTTTACAATGTAACTAATATATTTTTGAAAATATTTAATTATATATTTATTTTTTATATTTATATATATATATTAAAAATATTTGAATATTTAAAAGATTTGAAATATTTTAATAGTAAATTTCAAAAATTTAATTTAATTCAAAATTCTCTTAAAAATTGAAATAAAATACACATTTTCATATTTATGAAATATATACATGTAAATGTATTTATTATGTTTTAATATTAATTTATTAAAAAAATGATTTTCGATCGAGATGATTATCTTTTTATGAAAGTGGAATTTAGGCAAAATTAAGTATAAAAAAAATGATACATTGTATTTTTTTTTATTTTTTCTTAATTTTAGCCCAAACTTTATTCTAAGTCTTTGTGAGTATCCGGTTTAAATGACGAAAGAAAAATTATAAACATTTATATTTTTTGAAGACCTAAAGTATTTTTTTTCAAATTTTACTAATTTTTAAATCTCACTTTAACCCAAGTCTTTATCCAGTTTCATTGATGAAAGAAAAATTATAAGCATTTATATTTTTTTGCAGAGCCTATTTTTTTTTTTTCAAATTTTACTAATTTTTAAAATCTCAAATAGAAAATGATTAATCATATTTTTATACAAATATTTAAGTTTTTATATATTTTATATATTTTTAAAAAGTAAATATTTTTTCTATAAAATTTAGATAAATTAATTTTAAAGAAAAACAAAATTAATAATGATGATGATGTTCTAAATAGTTTATCAAACCTTAAGAGAGTAATAAATTACTTATAACTATTTAGAA
>JASDQU010737104.1:60999-82153 GCA_032191745.1 Picea mariana | reverse complement strand
AAATATAAAGAGTGAAATTGAAATTTAAGTTCAAATTAATTAAATAAAAACCATAAACATAAAAAACATAAACATGAGGTGGAATTTTTATATTATTTTTTATAAAGTAATAAAATTTAGTTATATATTTGTTTTTAGAAATTTAATAAATTATTAAATATTTTTAAGATGATGATAATCATTAAAAGAAGTTTTCCAATATCACCATATTTTTGTTGAGTTAAGATATTAGGAAGGTTGGTAGAGTGACAAATATTTTGCAAATGAGATCTAATCTCGATATACGTTAGAAAAATAAGAGAAAGTGCTTTTCATATTCAACCTTCTTAGTGTCTGAGAATCTGTTCTTTTCTCAGCAATGCTTTCATCTTCAACCTTCTTAGTGTCACAAAGGTGATACAATGAGAATTTGTTCTTATCTCAACAATGCTTATTTTTTTCTATACATTTGTCAAAACAAAAAGATAATTCTGATCTTCTAGATTAGGGTTGATTACATCCTTATAATACCTTAATTTAATTTTTTCCTCTAACTTTTTTTCACACCACATTTTCTTCTTAAATTTTGATTTGATGATATTTTTAATAGTATCCTTATTTTTCAAAATGGTGTCTTCCATGATTCTCTAATAGTTTAGCCAAGACCAAGCATCTTTATGCCATCCTCACTTGATTCAATGGTGGTTATGAATCAATTTTGAAGAAATTTTAGGAAACATCTTGTCTTCCATGTTGTTTAACTTATTCTTATACATTAGGTATCTAGTCATAGCGGTGCTCTCAATGGAGGAGAGGCTTGTTTCTAAGAGGAGGATTGGATAGGGTGTATTTCCTTTAATTTTGAGATTATAGGTTATAAAATTATTTTGTATTTTCTCTATCTAGAGATACTACAACCCTAGAATTCACATCCATAAAAAATAATAGGTGTAGAAAGAGTCTCAAAGAGGAGTTTCTTGTTATCTCAAATCTAAAGATGAACTGGTTTCCAATTGTTTTCAAGCCCATAATAAGCTTTCCATCCCCGAATAATAATTTTCTCAATGCTATAATTTTCGTTGAGCTTGTGGTGATTATCAATTCCAAGATATTTGTATGAAGTGGCTTCCTCCAAGTTGTTGTTGTCATATAAGAAGGTATCGTAAGTGCTCTTATTGGATTTAATAAGCATGATCTTAGTCTTATCAGTGTTAACAATCATATCCATATTGGAGCAAAAATCCTTGAGGATTCTTAATTGGTTCTCATACATCCTTATTGCATAAGCCCTTACTCGAGAAGCACTTTTATCTCTTCCAACATATTCCAAAGGTTTTTCCTAGGAACAGTGTCAAAATATTTTCTAAAGTCAACAAAACAACAAAACAAATCCTTAATTGGTTCTCATACAACCTTATTGCATAAACCCTTACTCCAACTTTTATCTCTTCCAACCTATTCCAAAGGTTTTTCCTAGGAACCATGTCAAAAGATTTTCTAAAGTCAACAAAACAACAAAAAATATTTGTTTTGGTATTGTGGAAGTCCTGTGCAATGATCAAGGTAACAAGATGATCCACAATTGAATGATATAGAGGTAACAAGATGATCCACAATTGAATGATATAGCTCTTTTACAGTGAGTTTCTAGTCAAAGGCTAACCTTTTTTTTCAAAATAATTCCATAAAGCTTGGTTAAAATTGGGCTAATCATAATGATCTTATAATTAGAGGGAATGTTTCTATTAACATTTAAAATACATTTTTAATATTTAAAATAAAAATTCAAACATTTAAAAAATAATTATTATTTTCCCCTAATTTTCATTCATTTTTTTTAAAAATAAAATGCAAACAATTCATTAAACTATATTTTATATAATTATACTTATATTTTTCATTAAAACTATATTTTAAAATATTTAATTAAGATGAGGTGAGATTATTATATCGTTTAACCAATATAAAAATATAAAGAGAAAAGAGTAACATAAATGAAATCTATGTTCAAATTAATTAAATAAAAAAACTCACGTGAAACTTTTATATTCAATTTTAGGTATAAAATTTTATTGTGTAAAATGATTGTTTTTGTTTTTTATAATAATGGTGATGGTTAATTGTTATTCAAATAGAAATTGGTCAATTAAAAAAGGTAAGAGATTACTAGAATTTCTTTAAAAAGCTTTTTGGATACTTCAAAAACATTAAAAAAAGCTATCTAAATAATATAGTTGAATTTAATTGTGTAAAAATAAAATGATAAAATCTAATTATATTGGTTTTCATTGTCATAAATTTTCTTTAAAAATTTAAAAAATTATTAAATATCTGTAATGATATAAAAATTTAAAATATATTTTTAATATTTAAATATTCTTTATTTTTAATTAAACTTTTTTTATTAAAAATCTTTTAAATTATATCACCAAAATTTCAAGGATGTTTTAAATTACATCACCAAATTTTTAAGGAATGAATATGTTATTATGAATCTAAATATTTCTATATCAAAGAAATTATGCCATTTAAATTTATTTATTAGTATTTTTTTCCATAGAATTAGCATTTAAATATTTTTATAAGTTTTTTTTCCATAGAATTAGCATTTAAATATTTTTATAAGTTTTTTTTCCATAGAATTAGTATTTGTAAAAAAATCTATTATGTTTTAATATTGATTTATTAAAAAAATAATTTCCAAGTGGGTTTCTATTGAAAAATATGTTAAATGTTTAATTAAATAATGTACTTAGGCAAGTGTTTCTCATCCCTAGGCACCTAAGGGGTGAGAAAGTGCCTAATGTGGGATCGAGTCATTTAATTTGTGAAATACAAATTAAAAGGTGACTTTATGACTTTAGTGAGGTTGAATGAAAAAACATTTAATCCCAGTCACTCATATAATCTAATCTCAGTCATTGGATTGGAAAACACCTCACCTACCTCATGAAGTTGATTAGGGTTGGAGGGTGCACCCTTCGTTGGGTTGTAGTTGCATTGTTGAGAGAGCATTTTCGAGTTTGAGAGCATTTTCGAGTTTGAGAGGAAGCCATTTTTGTAGAGCTAGGGCACGCATCCCAAGGTTGCTATCTAGCACAGAAATTGAGGCAACAAGTACATCATTGAAGGTAGGTCGTGCTGTACAGATTGAGCAGGCCGTACAGCAAGAAGAGAAGGCACATAAATTGAGGCAACAAGTACAACATTGAAGGTAGGTCGTATTGTATGGATTGAGCAGGTCATACATCAAGAAGAGAAGGCACAAAAATCGAGGGAAGGTACAGTCCAGCATAAAAGATCGTACTGTACGGATTTTTAAATTCTATATAGCAGGAATAGGGCACAAAAACCGTGGTAGAAAGTAAAGTCTGTACTGTACGGATTTCGTACGGTCTGTACCACTGTTATTCAGGCATAGATTTCGAGGTGAAGGCACTGTGCTATTTTCTGGAATTTTTGACACATTTCCCAAGGTTCATGTACAACATTTATTGCACTATTTTGGGCTAATACTATTGGCACAAATTTCAAGGTGACTGTACAACATTTTGGAGGCACAAAAATCGAGGAGTAGACCTGTAATTTATTGTAGAAAATTCTGGAAAGAATTTTGAGGAGTTTGCCTCATTTTCCCATGTGAAGATTTGCCACAGTTTCCGAGATAGGTTTGTCATTTAAATTTCTGAAGATGAATATGCTGTAACATAATTCTTTGAAGATCCTAAATAATAAAATCTCCCTCTCTCACTGGTTTTCCCCTTGTGGGTTTTTCTAGGGTCAAAGTTAGACCAAAAATATCTGTGTCAATATTTTCTAAGTTTTATGTGTTGCTAATATTTCATTTCTGCATTATAAACAATGTTAAGAATCCTCATGTTTCAGTTCTGAAATTAATTTTCTGCTGTGTATTTAATTGCTAATATAAAACTGGGTTTGGGCATTAAACATTGGCTGAAAAATCAGCGAGACTGAAACTGGGTTGGGGTCTGAAAATTTTACAAAATCTTAGTAAGCCAATTCCTGAGAAATACCAAAATAAACAATATTGATGCCTAGAGAAAAACAATAGACAAAGTACCCTTCACCTTAAGACTACCGAAAACACCTTCTTCCATATCAGTTTTCATTAGTGAGAGCGGGCTCTCAAGATCATCCCATTCTGGACGTCGTAATTGACCAAACAATTTGTTTCATCCCTGCCCCCAACTGCCTTAGAACCAACCTCGATCACTCTTTTTTTCCTATTTTATTGGTTGATTTACCTGTGAGGAGAAGGGTCTATGGATTTTATATAGAATTTGGAAATTGACAAACCATTTTTAGGAAAAAAAAAAAATTTAACCCAAAAGGCTAGAAACGAACATACTACCTTATTATTTTGTGTTTTTATCTTTAATCCAACTCTCATTATTTCCTTTATAGTGAGAACAAAACAATTCATTCAACTTTCATTAAAAACTCCCCAAAGAAAGTTGTAAATCATTATCTTCCAAGAGGATCTTCTTCAAGCAACTTCCCTTATATTAAACAAACTTGACCAATTCTTCAGATAAGCAATATCATGATTTTTCTTTGGTTAGTCAATTTAATCCTTTAATGGGCATCCAAAGAAATAGGCCAACATGCTTGGGACAAACAATACCAAATGACCAATCTCAAAACCACATCATCACTCAAAATCCACTTATTCATAGTACATTCTTTTTGTTCAAATAATCCCTTCCATGTTGAATATAATTTCCCTTAGTAGACTTGAATTAAGACGTACTTAAACATAAATCCTTGTATAGGTAATTTTAAGGATTAAAATTGTCTCAAAAGCTACATGGTAAAACGACTGCTACATGGTAAAATGACTAATGGATGGGTCTTGGGAATGACTACGATGGTCGATGGTGCTCGTAGTATACTCTGTGAAACACAGTTTAAAATATTGTGCACCAAACACGCTATGTGACAGAGTTCTCAAGATAACTGCGCAGTACATAGACTTCTCAGTTTCTTCCGTGCTATGAATACACACACTTAATGAAATGATTTATGAATGTGGAATAACACATTTCTATTCTTAACACATAAACTCATAAATAAGACAAAAAAATTGTCAATATACAAAAGGATTAATATTAATAAACTTCGGCGTTGTGCACCAATACAAAAATACAATGATAGAGATGAGATTCGGCTCCAACGACTTCTTCTGTCCACTCTTCAGTTGTTGTTGGTTTTCCCTACCTATCTGCTTCTTCTCTATGCATCAATTGCTTCTCTTTAGCAACATCGACTAACTAAGAGACTCAAACTTACATAGATACTGACTTAGACTTCCTACATAAGCTAAGACCAACTTAACAATAAAGACTTCCATTAATTCAACTGATTCTTCAACCACTTATCGGAGCTCAAGAAGATAGAAATCAGCTCCATTTATAACTTCTTGCTTATTGACTAACTTTTGAGTAAATGTGCGAATTTGCACTTACAGACTGTCTGACTGAAATTTTGGCTGACTAATAAGTTGACAAGCAGATAGATCGACGGAGACGTGAAGATCTCACCAACTTGTAATTAAAATTTCCAACTCTCCCCCTTAATTATCAGTAGGTGGGATTACAAAAGAAAATTACATCAAAATTTTGAGTTTTCATTTTACTATCACTCATTTGTTACTGCGCGGACTCCTAGATTACTGCGCAGATGCTGAAATGCATATCTTGCGAAATCCTTTGTAAAAATGTCCGCGACCTATTATTTTGACCTGCAAAATTATTAATAGATCTCTTTGTTATTCACCAATTCTCTGATGAAATGATACCTTGTATCAATGTGCTTGGTTTTCTTGCGAAACACATGATTGTTTGATAACATGATGGATGAATTGTTGTCACAAAATACTCTTGATGGTTCTTGTTTTCCCTACAACAAATCTTTTGACATTCTTCTCATCCAAACTGCTTGACAAGTTGCACTTGTAGCTGTGACATACTTTGCTTCTGCTCAAGAAAGTGTCACTATGCGATGCTTCCTTGATTCCCATGATACCATACCCATTCCAAAATGAAATGTGTACCTTGAGGTGCTTTTTCTATCATCTATGTTGCCTCCACAATCATTGTCAGTGTATCGAGTGAGTCTAAAATCTTCTGAAGTGGAGTACTTAATGAAAAAATATTTTGTTCCATTCACATATCTTAGGATTATCTTTCCTTCCTTCCAATGTGATTGTTTTGGAGTTTCCATGAACCTTGAAATTAGGCTCACTCCATACATAATGTCAAGTCTTGGCGTTGTTAGATACATAAGACTACCTACCAGTCTTTTAAATAGTGTGGGATCCACTTTGGACCCTTTATCTTCCTTTCTTAGCTTCAATCCTGTTATGACAGGTGTTGGTGCTACTTTTGAATTCACCATATTGAATCTTTTCAATATTCCATGTGCATACTTGGACTGTGAGATAAATATGTCAGTTTTGGACTGGTGCACTTCTATTCCCAAAAAATATCTCATAAGCTCTAAATCATTCATTTCAAATTCATCATTCATGACTGTCTTGAATTCTTTTATGCAAAAATCACCTGTAAATATCAAATCATCCACATATAAACAAACAATTAACACATTACCTTGTTGATTTGATTTGATGTAGAGTGTTGGCTCATTTTCACTTCTCTGAAATCCATTCTGTGTGAGATATGAATCTATGCGACTGTATCAATCTCTCAGAGCTTATTTTAAACCATACAATGCTTTCTTGAATCTGTATACTTTGTTTTCTTGTCCTGGAACCTCATAGCCTTGTGGTTTTTCCACATATACTTCTCCTTGTAAGTTTCCATTCAAGAATGTTGACTTTACATCCATCTGATAAACTATCCATTTGTACTGTGTGACAATAGCTAACATGGTTCTGACTGTGTCCATATGCGCCACTGGTGTATATGTTTCATTGTAATAAATTCCAAGTTGTTGCATAAATCCTCTTGCAACTAACCATGCCTTGTCCTTCTGTACATTTCCTTCTGCATATTTCTTGGTTTTATAAATCCACTTGATGCTTATAACATCCTTTTATTTAGGTACATCAACCAAATTCCATGTTTGATTATTCTCTATGCATCTGATTTCTTCATCCATGGCTTATTCCCATACATAATCTTTGACAACTTCTTCAAAGGTTAATGGATCATCTATTTGTGAAAACAAAGAAAAAAATGAAAATGAATTTGTTGCGTCTTCATTATAGATGTCGCAGAAAATTCTTGTTTGTCTTGGTAACAGACTTGCTAAACTTGGATCTGGAGATTTAGAACTACTTGGACTGCTTGTTAGTGTTTGTTGCACTCTAGGTGTAGATTGTACACATGTTGTCCTTACTGGAGTATTATGCACGTTAATTTGCGTCACAATTCTAGATGTAGATGAGACTATGCACTGAATTGTGCATGGTGTTTGAACTACTTCATCTTCTGTGTCATCATGATCCATTGCATTAATAATTTTTACTATCTTTACAATGCTTCCATCCTATGCTTCATTCTCCATGAACTAAACATCGCGGTTGATTATGACTTTTCTTCCAACAGGGTCATACAACTTGTATTCTTTTTTTTCTTCATAATACCCTACAAATATGCATTTCTATTATTTGTTGTCTAGCTTCCTTCTCAGTTCATCTGGAACATGTGTGTATGCGACACAACCAAAAAATTTTAAGTGCACCACATTATGTTTTGAACATGTCCAGGCTTCCTCAGGAACTCTATTCTTCACACTCTTTGTTGGACATCTGTTCAAGATGTATACTGCAATTTCTACTGCCTCATACCAATACTCATTTGACAAATGTTTGGTTGTCAACACATTGCACACCATTTCCATGATGGTTGTATTCTTTATTTCTATGATGTCATTTTGTTGTGGCATGTATCGCACGGTAAATTGCCTGTATATGCCATGAACTTTACAAAAGTTCTGAAATTATCTTGAAATGTATTCTCTTCCTCTGTCTGTTCTAAGACACTTGATGTAAAAACCACTATGCTTCTCCACAAGTGATTTAAACTGCTAAAAACAACCGAATGCGTTATATTTATGCTTTAGGAAATAAATCCATGTCTTTCTTGAGATATCAGCAATGAATGTTAGAAAATAAGTACTGCCTCCTATAGATGGAGTTTGCATTGGTCCACAAGTGTCTGAGTGTACAATTTCTAGTGTAGCTTTTTCTCTGTAATACTTTCCAACTTGAAATGATTATCTGTGTTTCTTGCCAAATATGCATTCTTCACATATCTTCTCTGGTTTTTCAATCAATGCTAAGCCTTTTACCATATCCTTTGTGTGTAGCAACTTCAAACCTCCAAATTTCAAATGTCCAAATATGAAATTCCATAACCAGGAATCATCCTGTGTTTCATATTGGAATGCTTCCTTCATCTATGTGCCATTATCTCCTTTCTTGATACTACGCACACTATTTCCTTCATTAGAACTGCATGCACTATTTTCTTCATTGGAACTTCAGGCACTTTCTACTGTGAATGCAGTGTCTAACTGCACACTTTTTCATTTATCAACAATTTGCATTGTATTGTTCTTCTTGGGTGGATTTAATGTCAATGGGAACATCATGTTACTTGTCATTTGGATTTTTGAAATAATAAGATTGCTTGGAAAGTTATCCATGATCACAGAGTGATTATCTTCCATGTAGATTATGTATCCTTTTGTAACAATTTCTGTGTACTCATCAAATTATGCTTCAGACCAGAAACATAATATACATTAGACATAACTTTTTGTTCTCCTTGTCTGGTTAAAATGTTTATACTACCTTTCCCTAAGACAGTGACTTGCATATCTGATCCAAGTGTAACCTTGGTTTAGGCTGACTCATCCAAACTAGAAAACAATTCTATGTTTCCTATCATGTGGTTACTGCAGCCTAAATCTAAGTTCCATATGTCACACGGACTTGCTTGAGCAACATTGCATTCAACTGGTGACACTATATTAGGCATTTCTACTATGCTAGGCACAACTACAACGCACACCATAAACATGGGACAATTTTGGTTATTTGTGTTGTGTGACTGATCTTGACTTTGCTTTTTCTGATTATACTATCTCTCTTTGCACTCATATGCATAATGTCCATACATTTTACAACAATGACATTGAATCTTTGATTTGTCATTTCTTTGACAACTTGACTAGTTGGTACTTGGGCTTTGACCTCTTCCACCAGTATTTCCATGATTTCTACTACATCCACTTCTGTCAGAACTTCTTTCTCTTCCTCTAAAGTTAGCTCTCCCCCTTCCTCTTCCACGGCTCATATATGACTGCACGGAAAATTGATTATCTAATTGAATATTTGACCTATTCAATCTGTGTTCATGATTGATGAAGGAAGCTTGCATTTCATCTAGGCTAAAGTGACTCAAGTCTTTTCTCTCTTCTAGAGTCACACCAAGGGTTTCAAACTTAGGAGGAAGACTTATAAGTACCTTCTCAACTAATTTTTTTTCTTCCATGGTTTCACCATGAGACTTAATCTGATTTATTAGTACAATGACATGGGTGTAGAATGAATCTACTATGTTTGAATATTTCATTAACATGGTTTGAAAATTTCTTCTAAGAATCTGCAGTTTTGTAGTCTTTACTTTGTCCATACCCTAATAAGAGGTTTTCAATATGTCCCATGATTCCTTGGCTTTTGATGCAAGAGCATCTCAAGCGAGCTAGCGCGGAGCTAAAAGACAGTTGGAAAAGCACCCAGCGCAAATTTTGAAAATGTCTTGAAACATTAATGAAGTCATCAAGTGGAGGCACACTTGTATAATGTAAAAGGACCTTGAGCGATCCACTCTCATCCATAGTAGATAGAAGGCATTTATAATAGTTAATGCAAGTAGATAGAAATTAATGCGTAGATTAGACAGTTTAGAATGAAAGAGGGAAACGGGATATAAACACCCTCATTGTGTATTGTAAAGGAGGGATGTCAATTGAGAGCATAGAAGAGAAGAAACAGAGAGCTGTATAGACGAAGTCCATGTACAGAAGTTCTGGATTAATACAAAAAGGGCTTTGATTTAGACTCATGGTGTTCAAATATTCTCTGTGTATGTATTGTTGAATATTATGCTCATGAATGTTTTACTCTTTCTGTCATGCATTTGTTGTTTATGCTATGTGTGTATGATTTCTTGTTGAATGTTTGAAATCTGAGAGGAAGAGTAATAAATGAGTTTCAATTGTTTCTCTGTCTGAGTGAGTAAAATTCCTACAAGGAGTGCAGTGGAGTTTGTCTGCAAGGAGTGCGTTGATAGAAGTTAGAGTTCATCTCTGAAAGCTCAGGAGATATAACAATTGTTCTCATTTTCTCAGAAGTACAGCTAGGCATAGAAGCCATGCAAGGAGTGCACAGGCCGAGTAAAGTCTCAGAGTTTGTGAACTTGAGAAATTGTTGAGAGACTGCTGCTACAGGGAGTGCGCAGAGTCAAAGGATTTCAATTCCTTGGAGTAATTGAGGGATCACCACAAGGAGTGCGAGCAGGAGTTTTTCTGAAAGATTCAGAGTTAGAGAAATCTCAGGAAGGATAAAGCCTTCGAAATTGTTGAAGAAAAGCACAAGAAGTTTTTGCATTGGATCATTGAGAAGGTGTTGCAAGTTTGTGTCGCAGGTGGTTAAGTACCGTGAAAAACACTTTGGTAAAAGATTGCAGAATTCCTTGAGAAGGAAGGGAACCGGACGGTCAGAATTCTCTGTGGAGAATTCGCGAAGTCCCGCGAACTGTCAGATCTCACAGAGTAGTAGGGGAGTCATAGCGAGTATTTTCAAAGGGTTCAAGCTCAGGAGAGACAGAGCCGTAGATTCAAGCCAACAAGGGTTGTTGGATTTTCCCAAGGATTTCCATTTTGGGGTTTTGTAGATTGAAGTCTCGAAATCTTTGCATTAAGACTCGTGAAGTGCAAAGTCCCGAAAAGGTGGAAAGTCTAGTTGTGGGACTAGCAACCGGAATCGTGTTGAGGGTTGAAATTTCGAGATTTTGGGAAATAGAAAGTCGATATTTTAGAGATCGTGGAGCACAGTTTCATGACATCGCAACTCGCAAACTCACTAAATCCGAATAGATAAAATTTACATAAGGATTCGGGAATTCGGGGTTTGCGTCAACAAGAGATTTTGGTATCGAGAGTCTCGAATTTCTGATACACGAAAAATGCGCTGACCGTTGGATCAAGTGGGGAATCACAGTTGTTGATTTTCTTTGGTGAATGAACATCAGAGTTCAGTAATTCGGGTTTTGGGGGTCTGAGGAATAAGACACTTGATTACAGGATTCACGAAATCGTGAAATTCGACCTCCTGAAGTATAAAGGGGGGGGGAATTCCTCAAGGTTATTTGTGGGTGCAGATTTCTCGAAAGGGAAATAGAAGAGAAAGTGTTGAGAGCTCTTCAATCCAGTGGAAGAGGAAAGATCCTATGTGCATGGATTTCCAACCTGTGGGTTGGGAGGGTTGCGTCAATCTTGGTATCAGAGCTTAGAAGGGTCTCTTTGCTTTCTGTAGCAGGGAAGAGAAGAATTCACAATGCTGCTGAAAAGAAAGGATAGAAAAACACCGAATCTAGAAGAGGAAAGGGAGATGTCCATAGGAGGGGGCAGGCAGATGTAGAATCCAGAGGTATAAAGAGATCTGCATGACATACATGCCATACTCGTTGACATGGAAATAAGACAAAGGTGCACAACTGATGTTGGAGAAGTCAGTGAGTCTGAAAATGAAGATGAAGCTAGACATGGAGAAGAAGAAGTCACAATAGAAGATGCAACAAGAGAACACTTTATTAGAGCTGCTGCAAGAATGAGTGCAAGAGCCAAGATGGACATTCCAGTTTATGAGGGAAATCTGGATGTAGAGGAGCTTGATGTATGAGCGCACTCCTCGGAGTACGTTCGCCTCCTCCAGGACCTTCTTTCTCCTCGGCCCAAATAATGTAAATGTTCTTCTATCTCCCAATCGGAAGATCTGCACCCACAGTTCTCGTCTCGCGATCCTCTTTACTTACTTATTTGAGGATCGAAACTTCGCTCTGTCGCGTCTTCACAACCCGTGACACTAATTGCTTGAGGTTTCAACCTCCGATGCACGAGACGCTGAAATTTCGACCCTCGCGGTCTCGCTCCTTCGCGACTTCACCGCTCGTGACGTTAAGTGATTCCTCCCTCGACTCCCGAGGCCCGATACGCCGATATCTGAAATATCGCTATCTCGCAACCTCGCCACTCGCGAGATCAATTTCTTTCCCCGTCAACTCCCGATACCCGAGACGTCGAACCTCCAATGGTTTCTCCTACCTGTCTTCCACTATCACATGTGGCCCACACTGCTTATGTGGCTGTCAGAATATCACCTCTCGCTAGATTGCGACTTCCACTTAGTATATTTGGAGTCTTACCTCACGAACTCCCGATATGTCGATCTACGAGTAGATCCAATGCTCCTCGAAATCCTGATCGACGGCTCCTGCTTTCCTAAGCATTGAACCTTTCCACACTTGCACTGCAACCTCCTGGCACCCGCAAGATCCAACGATCCATGACACTTCACTAAATCTCCTCAGAGAATTTCCTCCGTCTGATTCTTCCTTATCAAATCCACGAAATGACGAGTCGCTCTTCCACAGAACTCGTCACCCTTGCATGCAACTCTGCGGCATTCCTTGAAACCTTCAAGGAACAACTTTCTCACTTATCTTTCGATGAAATCGAAGGTCTATCCTTCTTGATCTTTTCTCCCATATTTCGAGTCCCTTTAGGAAACTCCTTGCGTGCACTTCTTGAGGCAAACCTTCCAACACGACTAAGTGTTGAAGTCTTCTTGATTCTGCGCACACCTGCAGCAGCAGTCTTTCAATTCCTTTGCTTAGAATCCCAACTCTAAGATTTCTTCTAGCCTGCGCATGCCTTGCATGGCTCCGGTGCCAATTTGCACTTCTGATAACTTAGAACAAAAGTTATCTCTATCTGAACCCTTCCGTCAACGCACTCCTTGCGGATGATTCGACTACACTCCTTGCAGGAATTCTCTGAATCAAGATAGAGAAACAATTGAAACTAACTCCTTGTTGTCACAGACTTCAATGTAACCATGAAATCACATACACAACATATAAAAGAAAATGTATGACAACAAGCAAACATTCATGAGCATAATATCATTAATACACAGAGAATAACACAACCATGGAATTGAATCAAAGCTTTCTTCTATTAATTCAATATCTGTACATGGGTGTTCTTCATACACTTCTCTGCATACTCTTCTCTTCTGAATGCTCTCAATGATTTAGAATTATGTTACAATGTACAAAGGAGGGTGTCTATATCCTGTTTCCCTCTCGATCTCTAAAGCTATCAAATCTAAATTAAATTCCTATCTAACAATATTAACTCTATTAAATGCCTCATCTACCTAAGGACGTGAGCTATCCGCTCAAAGTCCATTACAATATACAAAGTGCGCTTCATTAAATCTCTTCATTAAATACTTGCGCAATAATCTCAAGGTGCTTTCAAAAAGAAACTATGTTGGCTTGTCCAGCTGTCTCCTACTTTCGTGATGGCTCACTTGACGTGGGCGATGCTCCTGCATCAGAGCTTCTAGATTGGATTAGAGATCTGGACACATACTTTGACTATGAAGATGTCGAAGAGGACAAGAAGGTCAAACATGTTGTCATGAGATTAAAGGGACATGCAGCATTGTGGTGGGAAGAACTACAAGCTGACAGATGCTACCAAGGCAAGCAGAAGATCAAGAGTTGGGACAGGATGATTGCAAAGATGAAGGAAAAATTAATCCCCATATATTATCAAATTACTCTGTTTCGAAGGATGCAGAACTTGAGGCAAAAGATGATGACAGTGAAGGAGTACAATGAAGAGTTCTACAGACTGAACATCAAGGCAGGTCATCATGAAAGTAATGATGAAAAAGTTTCCATGTATATGAATGGCCTGATATACGACATTCAGGATGAGATGAGCATGATGACCATCCGAACGGTGGAAGATGCTTATCAAATGGCTCTAAAAGCAGAAGAGAAGCTAAGCGGAAAACAAGGTCAGAGAGGTCAAGGTAGAAGTCAAGCCAGGGGCAAATCAGTTGTCCAAGATAGAAATCATAAGCCTAAAGCAGAATGGAAGAAACCTCAACCTCAGATTGAGATAGGTGGAAGCTCACAGCGAGGGCAATACGATGGACAGAGAGGGAAGTATACTGACCCGAGAGGAGATTATGTTGATAATAACATGTTTCCTCATACCAGAGGTAGAGGAAGGGGAAGAGGTGGAGTGATAAAATGATTCACGTGTGGAAAGGTTGGACAAAAGTCTTATGAATGTCCAAAAAGAAATAAGGAAGGTGGTGAGGCTCACATCACCGAAGCACAGAGGCAGAATATTGAGGCAGAGGATGCTGAAGGTGAAAGATCGCTAATGATGTGAAAAACTCTTTTGACACTAGAAAAAGAGGTGTAGATTTCAATCCAAAGAAACAAACTTTTTCGGACTGCTTGCAAGACCAAGGATAGGGTATGAAAATTCATTGTGGACAGTGGTAGCACAGATAATCTTGTTTCGACAGAGATGGTAGAGAAGCTGGAGATGGAAACAGTTGAACATCCAAGTCCATACAGAGTTTCATGGCTACAAAAAGGACATCAGGTAACTATCACTAAACAATGTTTAGTTGAATTTAAGATAAGAGGATATAATGATAAGATACTTTGTGATGTCATTCCCATGGATGTTTGTCATTTATTGTTGGGTAGCCCGTGGCAATATGACAGAAATGTGATTCATGATGGGAGAATGAACACATAAACCCTAGAGAAGAATGGGAGAACTCACATGTTGCTTCCAATCAAAGATAAGGATGTGAAACCTAAAGTAAGCAACACTGTACTTCTCATGAGTGGGAAGGAACTTCTTACAGAGGTTAATAAGAAGGAGCAACCACAATTCACTGTGGTCAGGAAGCCAAAGATTGTTTTAACTAGCACAAAGGTAGATGATTTACCAGAAGAGGTTCAGGAGCTGCTGGAAGAATTCGCTGACATAGTAGTGGACAAACTCCTCGTTCATTTCTGTCGATTAGAAGTATAAGTCATCACATTGATCTCATACCAGGAGATAGTTTTCCAAACAAAGCCTCATACAGATTAACGCCGCAGGAGAATGAAGAGGTCAAAAGACAAGTCCAGGATTTGTTGGACAAAGGTTTGGTTAGAGAAAGCTTGAGTCCGTGTGTTGTTCCGACAGTACTCAGTCCGAAGAAAGATGGAGGCTGGAGTATGTGTACTGAGTTGAGGGCGATTAACAAGATAACCATCAGGTACAGATTTCCATTGCCAAGGATGGATGATCTGATGGATTGCTTGAGTGGAGCAAAATATTTTTCGAATATTGATTTAAAAAGCGGTTGTCACCAGATTCGCATGAGAGAAGGTGACGAATGGAAGATAGCATTCAAAACCAATGAAGGGTTGTATGAATGGATTGTCATGCCATTTGGTTTAACGAATGCGCCAAGTACTTTCGTGAGGTTTATGAATGAATTCCTCAAGGATTTCATCAGAAAATTTGTTATCGTATATCTTGATGATATACTGATTTTCAGCAAAACAGAAGCTGAACATCTGAAACATTTGGCTACAGTGATGAAGAGGTTACAGCAGGAGAAGCTGTTGATAAACATGAAGAAATCCTCATTCATGAAGATGGAGCTCATTTANGTGATGAATGGAAGACAACATTAAAAACCAATGAAGGGTTATACGAATGGCTTGTCATGTCGTTTGGTTTAAAAAACACACCGAGTACTTTCATGAGGTTGATGAATGAAGTCCTCAAGGATTTCATCGAAAGATTTGTTATCGTATATCTTGATGATATATTGATTTTCAACAAAATAGAAGCTGAACATTTGAAACATTTGACTACAGTAATGCAGAGGTTACAGCAGGAGAAGTTGCTAATAAACATGAGGAAATTCTCATTCATGAAGACATAGCTCATTTATTTGGGTTTTTTTATTTCTACAGATAAGTTGAGGATGGATATAGATAAGGTGGAGGTAATCAAGAATTGGACATCACTGAAGAATATCTTTGAAGTTCGAAGTTTTCACGGATTGGCTAGTTTCTACCGAAATTATTTAGAAATTTCAGTGGGATTAATACACCGATGATGGACACAGTGAAGAAGAGACACAAATATTTTCATTGGACAGAAGAAGCCGAAAAGAGTTTTAATTTGTTGAAAAGGAAAATAACGGAACAACCAAATCTGGTGTTGCCTGATTTCCAAAAGACATTTCAATTGAAATGCGATGCAAGTGGATTTGCAATAGGGGAAGTCTTGAGTCAAGAAGACAAGCCGATAGCATACTTCAGTGAGAAGTTGAATGAAGCCAAGATAAAATACTCCATGTATGACAAGGAGTTCTATGCTATTATTCAGGCATTGAAGAAATGGAGACATTACTTAATTCCTAAAGAGTTTGTCTTATACAATGGTAACCATGCATTGCAATTTGTGACTCAATAGGAGAAGTTGAATCAAATACATGTTAAGTGGGTTGAATATATGCAAAATTTCACTTTTTTTATTAAACATATTTCTGGTACTGCTAACAAAGTTGTTGATGCTTTGAGCAGGAAGTGTTTTCTATTGCAGGAGTTCAGGGTCAAAACATTGGGTATTGATGATCTCAGGGAGATATGTCAAGTTGATCCAAATTTTAAAGAGGCATACGAATCAACTGAGAATCTGATTCTCAGGGATAGAAGCCAATGGGAAAAATACATGATCCAGGAAGGATTAGTGTTTAAAGGTAATCAAATTTGTATTCCAAAATGCTCCACGAGGGAGAATTTGTTGAAGGAGAAACACAGTGGAGGATTGGCCGGGCATTTCGGTCATGACAAGATGCTCAAAAAGTTGAATGAGTCATATTTTTGGCCAAGAATGCGAGCAGAAGTTACAATATTTGTGGACAGATGCAGAATTTGCCAACATTCAAAAGGCAAGAGGTAGACTGCAGGTTTTTATCAACCATTGCCCATACCTAAGAGGCCATGGGATGCAGTCAACATGGAATTCATATTGGGGTTGCCAAGAACACAAAGAGGATTGGACTCAATCTTTGTGGTGGTAGATAGATTTTCCAATATGGCGCACTTCATTCCATGTCAGAAAACCAGTGACACAACTCACATTGCGAATCTGTTTTTAAAAGAAGTCATTCGAATTCACAGCTTACCAAGATGCATAGTTTTGAATCGAGACACTAAGTTCGTAGGACACTTCTGGAGAACCTTATGGAAGAAGCTGGGAACTAACTTGTCGTTTAGTTCAACTTATCATCCTCAGACGGATGGACATACATAAGTGGTGAACAGAGGTCTGGGAGACTTGCTGAGGAGCTTGGTGACAGAACACCATAGCAAGTGGGATAACATATTACCACAGGAGGAGTTTTCTTATAACGACTCAGTTAACAAAAGCATGAGGTAGAGTCCATTTCAGATTGTCTATGGCATGCATTCGAGAGGAATTTCTGAGTTGAGGGATTCAGAATAGACTATGACTAGGAGCGCTATTGTAGAAGATTTCGCAGAAGCGATGAAGGAACTTCACAGCCAGGTGAAGGAATGATTGCAGAGTTTGAGCTAGGAATATAAGCGGAGAGAAGATTATCACAGAAGACGGCTTCAATTTGAAGTTGGCGATTTGATCCTCACACATTTGAGAAAGGAAAGATTCCTGAGAGGAACATATAATAAACTGAAAATGAAGAAAATCAGACCATGCAAGGTCTTGAAGAAATTTGGGGCGAATGCTTACGAGATTGAATTACCCGATGGGATCGGAATTTCTCCGATATTCAATATCTCATATTTGTACTTTTATAGAGCTGAGGAAGCAGGGATAGGAAATGAACAACCAGAGGTTCAGTGGCGAAAGAAGATGCCAGTTGCAGAAAAGTCGCAGATGGAGTGCATACTGGACAAAAGGGTCAGCAAGAAGACCAGGCGAAAGAAATACTTTGAGTATTTGGTCAAATGGAAGGGCCATCCAGTTGAAGATGTCAGTTGGGAGAATGAAGAAGAGATCTAGAAGCATGGATAGACTATGCGTGAGCTCATGGATAGGAGCCCATGAAAATTTTCAAGCAAGGGCATATGATGCAGGAGCATCTCAATTGAGCCAACACGAAGATAAACGACAGCTGGAAAAGAACCCAACGCAAATTTTGAAAATGTTATGTAATGACAATGAGATCATTAAACGGAGGGGACACCTGTATAATATAAATGGACCTTGAGCGATCCGCTCTCGTCCTTAGTAGGTAGAAGGCATTTATAATAGTTAATGCAAGTAGATAGAATTTAATGCGTAGATTATCCAGTTTAGAATGAAAGAGGTAAACAAGATATAGACACCCTCATTGTGTATTGTAACATGATGATTATGTCAATTGAGAGCATAGAGCAGAGAAGAGAAGAAGCAGAGAGATGTGTAGAAGAGTTCCATGTACAGAAGTTTTGGATTAATA
The DNA here is from genome assembly GCA_032191745.1 of Picea mariana. Lineage (NCBI taxonomy): Eukaryota > Viridiplantae > Streptophyta > Pinopsida > Pinales > Pinaceae > Picea > Picea mariana. The sequence goes on along the minus strand of JASDQU010737104.1, from coordinate 63,534 downwards.
CAAAAGCTTTGATTCAGATTCATGGTGTTGTGATACTCTCTGTGTATGTATTGTTGAATGTTATTCTCATGAATGTTTTACTCTTTCTGTCATGCATTTGTTGTATATGCTATGTGTGTATGATTTCTTGTTAAATGTCTGAAATCTGAGAGAGAGAGGGTAAGGGAAATGAGTTTCAATTGTTTCTCTATCTGAGCAAGAGTTCCTGCAAGGAGTGCAGTTGAATTGTTTGCAAGGAGTGCATTGAAAAAAGGTTCAAAGGTTTGTCTCTGAAAGCTCAGATAAGATAGATATTGTTCTCATTTTCTCAGAAGTGCAGCTAAGCACAAGATCTGTGCAAGGAGTGCACAGGCCGAGTAAATTCTTAGAGTTTGCGAAACTGAGAAATTGTTGAGAGACTACTGCTGCAGGGAGTGAGCAGAGTCGAAGGACTTCAATTCCTTGGAGTAATTGAGGAATTTTCCACAAGGAGTGCATGAAAAAGTCTTCTTTAAGACTCGGAGTTGGAAAAATATCAGGAAGGATAAGGCCTTCGAAATTGTCGAAGACAAGCACAGAAAGTTTGTGTATTGGAGCATTGAGAAGACGTCACAAGTTTGTGTCATAGGTGGCTAAGTACCGGTAAAAAACACTTTGGTAAAAAGTTACATAAGTCCTTGAGAAGGAAGAGAAATGGACGGTCGGAATTCTCTGTGGAGAATTTGTGAAAAACCGTGAGCCGTCAGATCTCACGGAGGAGCAGGGGAGTTATGGAGTGTGTTTTCAAAGGTTCAATCTTAGGATAGGCAGAGCTGTAGATTCAAGCCAACAAGGTCCGTTGGATTTACTCGTGGATTTCCATTTCGGGGTTTCGTGAGTTGAAGTCCCAAAATCCTTGCATTAAGACTCGCGAAGTCGTGAAGTGCGAAGTCCTGAAAAGGTGGAAAGTCTAGTTGTGGGCCAGTGTCGGGAATCATGTCGGGGATAGACATTTTAGGATTTTCGAGAAATAGAGAGTCAATATTTCAGATGTCGTGGAGAAGAGTTGCAGGACATCGCAACTTGCGAACTCACGAAAATCGAATAACCAAAATTGATATCGGGATTCAGGAATTCAAGGTTTGCATTGATAAGATATTTTGGTATCGAGAGTCTCGGACTTCTGATACGCGAAAAATCACGCTGACTATTGGATCAAGCAGGGAATCAAAACCATTGATTTATTTTGGTGAGCGAACATCGGAGTTCAGAAATTCAGGTTTCGGGGGTCTGAGGGATAAGACACTTGATTATAGGATTCGTGAAATCGTGAAGTCTGATCTCCCGAAAAGTGAAGGGGGAATTCCATGAGGTTTTGTTGTGGGTGTAGATTTTCCCGAAAGGGAAATAGAAGATCCAATTGTCGAGATCTATTTGGATCAGTGGAAGAAGAACGATCCTATGTACGTGGACTTCTGACTTGCGGTTTAGGAGGGCTACGTCATTGAGCTCCATAAAATAGCTACATGGCCGAAACTCATGCCATACAACGACATGATAAACTGGGCTCTGATGAACACTGATGTGCAAACCAGGAGTATCATGAACCATCAAAATTTTGTCGTCAGTTTGTTCAAACCATAACATATTCAAGTAATGTACAAGCTATCTTCTGTTTCTAAATACATTTATAATGCCGGTTTTGTAGAAGAATTTCAAATAAAGGAGTGTACATAATTTGATCAAATATATCCAGATATAATCAAAGAATGGTGGGGAATCCCAACAAAATTTAGAGCTAATACCCATGGTATTTATGTCACAACATCATTAAATGAATACATAGTTTATATAGCAATGATTTTATATAGACTATTTGGGAGGAAAATCCCTACCCATTTCCCCGCAGAATGGGTGCCAATCATACACGAGGTAGCCGAGGGTTACACTTTCAACTGGAATAAGATTTTATCAGATAACCTGACCAAGGATATTGTCGAAAAGCAAATGACAAAGTCAAAGGGACAAACTGCATATTTTTATATGTCTTCATATATTATGGACACTATCTGTTATATGACCCCTTTTCCCTTTGATGAATTGGAACTAGAATTCAACTTGTGCATAACCCATCCATATCTATCATTCTCAACTATGGGAAGAAAAAGAAAAATATTTCTTTTACAAAATCTATCACTACGTAATGATACTTCTACACCAAATATTGTATGGATACCCACCCCCTCGGATTATCTTACGTAGTGATACCTTTGCACAAATCATTATCTTACACAAATCATATGATTGTATGCTTAAAGTATGGGAGGCCAACATAGCCGAAAGAAAGAAAATGGCCAAGGAAGTTAAGGACAACTGCGAAGAGACCTTCGATTTGCTAGACAAAGAATCATTAGGCATTGGAAAAGACAATTGTCATGGGCTACTAGGACAGATCAACATTGTAAGACATGAACCGAAACTCAAAGAGAACTTGAATGAAATTCAGAATGAAATTTTGCAATTAAAAGACATTGATGTTACTCAAATAGATAGGTGGTTGGTGAAGCCAAATTTAAA
>JASDQU010737104.1:43461-60949 GCA_032191745.1 Picea mariana | reverse complement strand
TGGACACAGTGAAGAAGAGACACAAATATTTTCACTGGACAGAAGAGGCTGAGAAGAGTTTTAATTTGTTGAAAAGGAAGATCACGGAACAACCAATCCTGGTGTTTCCTGATTTCCAAAATATGTTTCAAGTGAAATGCGATGCAAGTGGATTTGCAATAGGGGAAGTCTTGAGTCAAGAAGATAGGCCGATAGCATACTTCAGTGAAAAGATGAATGAAGCGAAAGTGAAATACTCCACTTGTGACAAGGAGTTCTATGCTATTATACAGGCATTGAAGAAATGGAGACATTACTTAATTCCTAAAGAATTTGTCTGATACAATGATAATCATGCATTGCAATTTGTGACTCAACAGGAGAAGTTGAATCAAAGACATGTAAAATGGGTTGAATATATGACAANACAAAGTTGTTGATGCTTTGAGCAGGAAGTGTTTGCTATTGCAGGAGTTCAGAGTCAAAATGTTGGGTTTTGATGATCTCAAGGAGATGTGTCAAGATGATCCAGATTTTAAAGAGATGTACGAAGCAACTAAGAATCCAATTCTCAGAGATAGAAGCCAATGGGCAGAATACATGATCCAGGAAGGATTATAGTTTAAAGCTAATCAACTTTGTATTCCAAAATGCTCCATGAGGGAGAATTTGCTGAAGGAGAAACACAGTGGAGGATTGGCCGGACACTTCGGTCATGACAATACGTTCGCAAAGTTTAATGAGTCATATTTTTGGCTAGGAATGCGAGCAGACGTCAAAATATTCGTGGACAGATGCAGAATTTGCCAGCATTCAAAAGGCAAGAGGCAGAATGCAGGATTTTATAAACCATTGCCCATACCTAAGAAGCCGTGGGTTACAGTCAGCATGGACTTCATATTGGGGTTGCCAAGAACACAAAGAGGGTTTGACTCAATATTTGTGTTGGTGGATAGATTTTCCAAGATGGCACACTTCATTCCATGTTAGAAAACTAGTGACGCAACTCACATTACAAATCTGTTTTTCAAAGAAGTCGTTCAACTTCATGGCTTACCAAGGAGCATATTTTCGGATCGAGACACTAAGTTCGTAGGACACTTTTGGAGGACCTTATGGAAGAAGCTGGGAACTAATTTTTCATTTAGTTCGGCTTATCATCCTCAGACGGATGGACAGACAAAAGTGGTGAACAAAAGTCTAGGTGACTTGCTGAGGAGCTTGGTGATAGAACACCACAGCCAGTGGGACAACATATTACCACAGGTGGAGTTTTCTTATAACGACTCAGCTAATAGAAGCACGAGGCAGAGTTCATTTTAGATTGTCCATGGCATACAACCAAGAGAAATTTCTGAGTTGAAGGATTCAGAACAAATTACTACTAGGAGCACTAGTGCAGAAGATTTCGCAAAAGCGATGAAGGAACTTCATAGTCAGGTGAAGGAACGATTGCAGAGTTCAAGCAAGAAATATAAGCGGAGAGTATATCATCACAGAAGACAACTTCAGTTTGAATTTGGTGATTTGATCCTCACACATTTGAGAAAGGAAAGTTTCCCGAGAGGAACATATAATAAACTGAAAATGAAGAAAATTGGACCATGCAAGGTCATGAAGAAATTTGGGGCGAATGCTTATGAGATTGAATTACCCGATGGGATGGGAATTTCTCCGATATTCAATGTCTCAGATTTGTACCCATATAAAGCTGAGGAAGCAGGGACAGAAAATGAAAACCTAGAGATTCAGTGGTGAAAACAAATGCACGTTGCAGAAAAGCCGCAGATGGAGCACATACTGGACAAAAGAGTTGGTAAGAAGACCAGGAGAAAGTAATACTTTGAGTATTTGGTCAAATGGAAAGGCCATCCAGTTGAATATGCCTGCTGGGAGAACGAAGCAGAGATCCAAAGGCATGGACAGACTGTGTGCAAGCTCATGGACAGGATCCCATGATAATTTTCAAGCGAGGGAGTATGATCCAGGATCATCTCAAGCAAGCCAGCGCAGAGATAAAAGACAGTTGGAAAAGCACCCAACGCAAATTTTGAAAATGTCTTGAAACATTAATGAAGTCATCAAGTGGAGGCACACTTGTATAATGTAAAAGCACCTTGAGTGATCCTCTCTCATCCATAGTAGATAGAAGACATTTATAATAGTTAATGCAAGTAGATAGAAATTAATGCATAGATTAGACAGTTTAGAATGAAAGAGGGAAACGAGATATAGACACCCTCATTGTGTATTGTAAAGGAGGGATGTCAATTGGGAGCATAGAAGAGAAGAAACAGAGAGTTGTATCAACAAAGTCCATGTACAGAAGTTCTGGATTAATACAAAAAGGGCTTTGTTTCAAACTCATGGTGTTCAAATATTCTCTGTGTATGTATTGTTGAATATTATGCTCATGAATGTTTTACTCTTTCTGTCATGCATTTTTTGTTTATGCTATGTGTGTATGATTTCTTGTTGAATGTTTGAAATCTGAGAGGAAGAGTAAGAAATGAGTTTCAATTGTTTCTCTATCTGAGTGAGTAAAATTCCTGCAAGGAGTGCAGTGGAGTTTGTCGGCAAGGAGTGCGTTGACAAAAAGTAGGGTTCATCTCTGAAAGCTCATGAGAGATAACAATTGTTCTCATTTTCTCAGAATTGCAGCTAGGCACAGGAGCCATGCAAGGAGTGCGCAGGCTGAGTAAATTCTTAGAGTTTGCGAACCTGAGAAATTGTTGAGAGATTGCTGCTATAGGGAGTGTGCAGAGTTGAAGGATTTCAATTCCTTGGAGTAATTGAGGGACCGCCGCAAGGAGTGCGAGCAGGAATTTTTCTGAAAGAATCAAAGTTAGAGAACACTCAAGAAGGATAAAGCCTTCAAAATTGTTGAAGAAAAACATAGGAAGTTTGTGCATTGGAGCATTGAGAAGGCGTCGCAAGTTTGTGTCGCAGGTGCTTAAGTACCATGAAAAACACTTTGGTAAAAGATTGCAGAAGTCCTTGTGAAGGAAGGGAACTGGAAGGTCGGAATTCTCTATGGAGAATTCATGAAGTCCCGTGAACTGTCAGATCTTGCAGAGTAGCAGAGGAGTCACGACGAGTATTTTCAAAGGGTTCAAGCTCAGGAGAGACAGAGCCGTAGATTCAAGCCAACAAGGGTCGTTGGATTTTCCCGAGGATTTCTATTTCGGGGTTTCATGGATTGATGTCCCAAAATATTTGCATTAAGACTCACGAAGTGCGAAGTCCCGTAAAGGCGGAAAATCTAGTTGTGGGACCAGAACTGGGAATCGTGTCGAGGGTTGACATTTCGAGATTTTGGGAAATAGAAAGTTGGGATTTCGGAGATCGTGGAGCAGAGTTGCATGATATTTCAACTCATGAACTCACGAAAGCTGAATAGCTAAAATTTACATCGGGATTTGGGAATTCGGGGTTTGCGTCGACAAGAGATTTTTGTATCGAGAGTCTCGAATTTTCGATACACGAAAAACGCACTGATTGTTGGATCAAGGGGGGAATCACATCTGTTGATTTTATTTGGTGACTGAACATCAGAGTTCTGTAATTCAGATTTCGAGGGTCTGAAGAATAAGACACTTGATTACAGGATTCACGAAATCATGAAATCCGACCTCCCAAAGTATAAAGGGGGGGGGGGAATTCCTCAAGGTTATTTGTGGTTGCAGATTTCCCGAAAGGGAAATAGAAGAGCAAGTGTTGAGAGCTCTTCGGGCCAATGGAAGAGGAAATATCCTGTGTGCATGGAATTTGGACTTGCGGGTTGGGAGGGCTGCGTCAACTTTCTTTGATGATTCAACCCTTGAAAGTATACTCTCAAGCATGGCTTGATGTATGTAAAACAACATCTTTCCATCCTTCTTTCTTTGATCTTTCAAGACATCTTTCTCAGCTTGTGTGAGGGAATTGTATGTTACCTGATTTACTGGTTCCACATAGCCATTCTTGACTATATTGCATACATCTTGACCTCGGAACAAATCCTTTATGGTCAAGTACCACATCTCATAATTATTGCCTATAAAAGTGGGAGGTTGCAAGTTTGAGGTAGAAGCTATATTTTACTTTCAACGAAGTTTCTACTCTAACAAACTTGTTCTAATAGAAACTGCTCTGATACCAAATCTTGGAAACGATTACAATGTTTGATGGTGCACACAGTCTACTATATGCAACACATTTTAAAATATTGCGCACCAAACAGGTTACGCGACAGAGTTCTCAAGATCACTGCATAGTACACATACTGCTTAGTTTGTTGCACGTTGTGAATACACACTCTTAATGAAATTATTTATGGATGCAGAATAACACAGTGTTATGCTTAGCACATAAACTCATAAATAAGATAGAAACTTTGACAATACACAAAAAGCTTGATATTAATAAACTGCAGCGTTGTGCGTGAATACAAAAATACAATGACAAAGATGAGCTTCGGCTCCAATGAATTCTTTTGTCAACTCTTCAACTACTACTAGTTATCTCTACCTCTCTTCTTCTTCTCTATGCATCAACTGCTTCTCTTTAGCAACATTGACTAACTAAGAGAATCAGACTTAAATAGATATTGACTTATACTTCCTACAAAAGATAATACTGACTCAACAATAAATACTGTCATTAATTTGACTGACCCTTCAACCACTTACCAGAGCTTGAGAAGATATAAATCATCTCCATTTATAACTTGTCGCTTGCCAACTGAATTTTGAGCAAATGTGCGATTTTTCACTTACACACTTTCATATTGTCTGAATAACATTTGGCTAACTGACAAGTTGATTGACAAACATATCAACGGAGATGTGAATATCTCACCGACTTGTAATTACAATTTCCAACAATGGGATCATTGTCAAATTAGTTTCTAAATTGTTTTATCTATAGAAAAGCATATTCATTTTCTAGTTGGTTCAATTAGTTTAATAGAAGGAAAGTAGCAAGTAGAATTCAAGAAAGATCGATAGGATTTAGTTGGTTCACTTAGTGTAATAAAAGGAAAGTAGCAAGTCTCATTCAAGGAAAATTGATAGGATTTATGCTTCTAAGGAAGGATTCTCAATTTCACATGTTATTGTTTTAATTAAGGTACTCTTCCCTAACATATAGGTTCTTGTCATTTCCCATTTTCTTATATTATGTAACTCAACTATGAGTCCCTTCTACCCATATAAGGATCATTCAAATTGAATATCTCTTAACTTGAAACTGGGATCTCACAATGATTGCTATACTTTGGAATTTGAACCTAGACCTTAAGTTGATGCCGGTTTTATCTTGTGTTGGGAATCATCCATTGTAAGAACTATACAATTCATATGTGGATGGGGTAATATATTAACTCAATTGAGGACAAGAAGGAAGAGATAAGAAAGATAAATATTTTCTTAGATTTGAACATTTCTTGAGGAAGATTGACATAATGTTACCTTACATGAGGAGGCATCTAGGAAATTACACTTTTTAAATGCATAAAAAATTGTTATGCTAATATAAGAGCTCAAGTTTGTTTCCATCTTCAATGGATAAGGAAATGGAAATGAACCTTCTAAATTTCATTTTGAATTACTTAAATGTTAGAAATCCGATGAAAGAATATTGGGCTTGAATAATTCCAAGGGAATTTAGTGGAAGAGTAGTCATAAATTTAACAAATGCTTTACTTTCATTTTCAGAATAGTTTTGTTAAGTATTATCTTCAAGTAATGAGGAGAGAATCATGTAAAAAGATGGTTCCTTCTAAATGATGGATTTAGAGAGATCTTGTTGGATATGAGTTCATTGAGAAAGAACTTTTCAAAACACTAAGAGAAAAGATGGAAAATCTCTTAGACTTGATGACCTTCCCTAAAAACATTTCTAAGAATATGTGAAAAGTAGTTGGACATGAAATGTTGTGTGTGAGTGGATAAGATTTTCATTCATGGGAATGGGTGAATCTTAGAATCAAGGTTTCGTCAAGATTATTCCAAAAAAATCATCAATAGACATTGGGCCATGATTATTGGGATTTCAAGTACACCTCATGCTCTATGTTCACAGAAACAAAATTCTACTCCCTTTTCCTTGTCAAAGACAATTTTATTAGAATTTTGAATATTTATTCACACCTTTATCAAAGCCTCTAACAATCTCCTTTTTACTCAATGTTTTCAACCCATGCTCACCAATATGCCCAAAATGATGATACTATAAAATAATACCTTGATCTCTTGTAATTAACCCCTTGGGATATTTATTGTATACCTCCACATTAGTAAAATTTCCACTCCCACTCAAGCAAGTAGTGGCATCCAACTTATATAGTGTGTCAATCCTTATACCCTCTTAAAATATCAGGACACCACATACCAATTATAAAATTCTTCTCATAAATATTCCACCAACCCTTGCATTAGTGATTGGACTCACTAAGATGAGCTTTCTCAAGGCCTAGAACATACCTCAACCTAAAAATAATCCTTGTTCTTCCATCCCTAAATCAAAAAATTTGTTATAAAGTACAGTCCTTACCCATGTAACTATCCATATATCAAGTTTCACATCATAAAATGCTTTCATAATGGAGATACAACAATGTTTCCTTATAAGACCTAGTCTAGCGAGCTATATTCCACTAATAAACTCGTCATGAAACAACAATAACTCGTCATATCCTAACTTCCAATTGTAAATTCAGCAACATACACAACATGGTGTCTCATATAAATGACCATAATAACCATTATGTTGCCTAATACATCAAACTTGCATTGTTACATGCAAATTGTAATCACCACTCAAATATCACTTCACATACATTTCTCATCATAGAAAATATGGATTGCAAATATAAAGTCATCTATTATCCATTAGCTGAAAAAGAGATTAACATATATTCTTTAAACAAAGTATGAATAAAAAAACCATTGCATTCAACTACAATTTGTTTCATCTAAGTGCTAACAATTGCCACTTTGTTTCCTCTTGAATTAAAGGTTAAGAACTAAAAATTTCCACTGCAAAATATGCACACATCATGCATTAGCTGAAAAGAGATTGATATTTTTTCTTTAAAATAAAAAGACCATTACATTCAATTAAAATTTGTTTCCTCTCGAACCATAGGTCAAGTGCTAACAATTTTCACTAAAACTCCGGCGCAGTCGACTAGATGTATGGTTGATTATTTTTTGCCAGTCGTTGCAAGTCCCAAGTCCCATGGTTTCTAGTAGTATTGTTCATATGTTTTCCTTAACATCCCAGGTCCTCCTCTCTTTGAAGTCTCATAATCATCATTTAAATCAAGATATCAGTCTGTTTGAAGTCTGACAATCATCATCTAAACCAACATGTTAGACTCTCAATATATAAACTACTAAATATGTATTTTACTTGCACTCGGTAAGAACCATCCATGCCATAAAAATACATATAGGGAGTAGTTATGATCAAATGTTAAGGTTGATTACTCAACATAGAAACCAGATTGATTATGCATTCTAGTGAGAATAAAGATTGAAGAATAATACTTGTTGTAAATAGTAATTACAAGTCGGTGAGATCTTTAGTTCTCCGTCGATTTTTCTATCAGTCAATCTATCAATAGTCAAATTGTCACTAGAGAGGTAGTGGGCGGGCCTAGAGGGCCCATAGTGATAATAGTGGAGGTCATTCAATGTAAGTTGGACTAGGTCCACTATATTATTAAATAAGGCCTACTATGGTAGTTAGATATAATAAATGTAAGAGGAATTCTTAGAAGGTTCTACTTCTAGAAGACTCCTCCTCTAGAATGTTCTTAGGTGATGGTAGCACTATATAAAGGGGTTCAAGAAATGTAATGGCACATGAAGAGAATTATTATATTGTGATATGTAGATCAATAGGAGGATGTCCCCTCAAAGAGGAAAGCGAACATGAGAGGATCCCTTCCATAATAGGATCCATTGTATGGTGTTACCCTACCTCAAGGGATTGATAATAATAAAGTGTGATTTCTTCTATATTGATTTATGGATCTATTGAGTATTTAGTGTTTTTGGTGATTATATTTGTATATCTATTCAAGTACTTAACAAGTGGTATCAAAGCACTTTCCTTGGCCAAAGAAGGGAATAAATGTTTGCTCTTTTTGCAGAAATATTCTAGGGAAGAAAAAGAGGGCGGTGCACTTTAGGTTCATATATGAAGATTTATGAGCTGAATTTGGAAAAAACAATTGGTTATTTGAATTTATCTTAGAAAAATACCCAATTTCAAAAAAACAATCAGCTGAAACGGAATTCAGGAAGTGAAGTTATGAGCATTTTAAATTCAACTGTTTTTCAAGGTTTTTCCGAAAAAAGCCGCAATTTTCTATTGTAATTTATTGTTCTATTTTTTGGGGGTTTTCGTGACTGTGGAGGGACTGTAGATTTCATAAATTTTCAAAGGGTTCTCATATTTCTACCAGATTAGTGCAATTGGATAAATCATTTTAATATTTTTTTTTGGTATATTATATGTGGTGTTTCTAATGGATATGCACTCTCCATATTTGAAGCAGTCAAAGCCGATATACAAGACAACAAATATTGTTATAGTCAAAGGTCATTGGATATCCTTCAAGAGAGATATCTTATGGCAGAATTCATGAATGAATATCAACAAGAATTGTATGCTTGGTATGATTTGAAGGATGATTTTGATGATTGGTATATGGATAGTTGTTATTTCTAGGATGACAACCACTTCCATATTTTATTTGATCACTCTACTCCACCTTCTGTAGAGAACATAAATGTGACACATCATGAGCTATTTATGATTACCAGTGTCCAGCCTGCATATTCTACAATGGTATTGTTCCTTCTAGATTCATCTTTGACCATTTACCACTATGTGAATAGATATTTTTATTTGGATCCACATGATAGGTGTCAGTATTGGGAGTATCATTTTCAGTTGGTTATGGGGTGTCGATATATTTTGTGTGGAGTTCACATGAGAAATTGGACATGGGACCATGGTTTACAATGGCCATTGGACTACTTCAGAAAGGCGGCTTCCATTTCTCACTGGGACCCTAGTTCTCTAGTCTACTTCAGCACTATGGTCCACACTTATACATGAGACCTTGGTATATGGTTGTACATCAGGCATTGAGGACAATGCTTTCATAAGGGGGATGGAATATTAGGTAGCTAGAGAGGTAGTGGGGAGGCCTAGAGGGCCCATGTTGATAATAGTGAAGGCCATTCAATGTAAAGTGGATTAGATCCACTATATTATTAAATAAGGCCCACTATGGTATTTAGATATAATAAATGGGTAGTTAGATATAATAAATGTAAGAGGACTTCTTAGAAGTTTCTACTTCTAGAAGATTCCTCCTCTAGAATATTCTTAGGTGATGGTAGCACTATATAAAGGGGTTCAAACAATATAATGGGACATGAAGATAATTATAGTATTGTGAGATGTAGCTCAAAAGGAGGATGTCCCCTCGAAGAGGAAAGTGAACAAGAGAGAATCACTTCCATAATAGGATCTATTGTATGGTGTTTCCCTAACTCAAGGGTTTGATAATAATAAAGTATGGTTTCTTCTATATTTCTTTGTGGATCTATTGAGTATTCAATGTTTTTGGTGATTATATTTGTAGATTTATTCAGGTACTTAACGCATTAAATGAATATGGCAGTCTGTAAGTGTAAAGTCACACATTTACTCAAATGTAAGTCGACAAGTAGGAAGCTATAAATGTAGATGATGTCTATCTTCTCGAGTTCTGATAAGTAGTTGAAGAGTCACTGGTATTAATGGTAGAGTTTTATGTTGAGTTGGTCTTAACTTCTATAGGAAGTCTTAGTCAGAGTCTATATAAATCTGATTCATTTAGTTATTCGGATGATGTATTATGTAGAGAAGAAAATAGAGGTAGAGATAATAGTCGAGAACCAGTGACAGTTAAGGAGTGTAAGGAGTCATTGGAGCCGAAGCTCATCTCTTTCATTGTATTTTGTATCTGCGCACTGCATCGAAGTTCGTTGATATCAAGGTTATTTTGTATTGACAAGTTTTTGTTTTATTTATGAGTTTATGTGATAAGCATAGAATTGTGTTATTCCACATTCATAAATCATTTCATTAAGTGTGTGTATTCACAACGGGCAACAATCTATGTAGTTTGTGAACTGCGTAGTAGTCTTGAGAACTCTATCACATAACATGTTTGGTGTGCAGTATTTGGAACTGCGTTGCACAGAGTAGACTGCATGCACCCCCTTGTTCTAAGATATGGTATCAGGGCAGGTTGATCAAAAGAAAATTTGGTCAAGAGCAGGTTCTATCAAAACAAGTTCAAGAGAAGAAACTTTGTTGAAAGGTTGAAAATGGCTTCTCCTCAAATCTGTAACCTCCCACTTTTATAGGTAAGAATTATGAGATGTGGTCCTTGACCATGAAGGTGTTGTTCCGAGGTCAATATGTATGCAATATAGTCAAGAATGGCTATGCGGAACCAATAGATCATGCAACATATAATGCCCTCACACAAGCTGAGAAAGATGTCTTGAAAGATCAAATAAAGAAGGATGGAAAGACATTGTTTTACAGAAATCAAGCCATGCATGAGATCATACTTCTAATATTTTCATCAGCAAAGCAAGACAAGGAATCATGGAACATATTAAAAACATCTTATCAAGGTATGGACAAAGTAAAGACTACACAACTGCAAATTCTTAGAAGAGTATTTGAAACTATGTCAATGAAAGAGATAGATTTTGTTATCACTCCAAGAAACTCCTTAGGGTTGTAGGCTAAGAATGCTTGGTAACTTAAGAAATTATAAATAATCAAAGTGTGGATCAATGGGATAACTGAGGATGGCTAAGCAAGAAGATAACATATTATGCCTATAAATAAACCAGTGCTTCAAGGAACTAGATATCAGTTACAGCAAAAATAATCAAGATATGAAGAATGACATTCAAGATAACCAAGTACAAATCTACAGGGTCATACAAGAATGTAAGAAGATATAATTCATATTCATGAGTTATATCAGAAGATGATAGTTCTGAGCAACTGAGATGAATAGAACTAAATATAGAATAGTGGAAAATGTGGACAGATTGATATATAATGACCAAAGAAAACTGTCATTCATATAGCAAAATAATGCACAAGTTACATAGCCAAAAAGTGTCTCTAGAATTGAACCCCCAAGACTCTTAGAAAAGCTAGGCATTTATAGCCTTTTAAAATCAGTTTTCAGATCCTAAAACAATGGATCTGATATACTAAAAATAGAAAGTCAAAATTGATCTACAAAAAACTAGGAAGCGATCCTCAAGATGAGGTCAATCTCTATCTTTTGGTCTTCAAACATTGGTTGAAAGTTGATGAAGTGTAGCCTAACCTTCCAAGGCTCTTTGATCTATTCCTCTGAAAGTAGAATTCGAATTTGATGATGTGTTCCAAAAATCCTGAGATTCTACCTTTTAAAATGAGGCCAAATGTGCTTGAACAACCTCTCTCTGACCTTATCTCACAAAAGTAGCATTTAAATCTGACTTGATAATTCACCACCTATCTATTCCAAGAGGTTTCATCTCTTTCTGGCTCGAAAATTTCTGATCTGGGCAAAATTTTGAGTATTCTGGTCATTACAGGCTTTCACCAGCTAATTTACCCGAAAATCTACTCCTTAGCTGGTGAAAGGTAGAGCTTTCAACAGCTAACTAGTTATAATTCTGCCTTCTGCGCTGGTGAAAGCGCAAATTTTTTTAAAATCAAATTTCTCAGTCATGGAGAGTCCATTTTGAATGCTTAAATAGTCGATCGACATCTAAAAATCCTAATATTTCCATTGGTGCTTTCAAATATGCATTTGGAGCCCAGGAAGATAGTCAAATATTCCTTACAAGATTAGGCATCATTGTTTAAAAAATGCCAGTGCATTTTTTATCGCTAACATATGGCTCCAACTGGGATGGATACCTCCCTGTGAGGTCTCCAAGAACCTAGCAGACCTTGTGCCTTTAGTATTGGGCCATGGAGTCATTCAACCTTTTCAGTCCCAACAATGTTTACAACCTGCTTTTATGTCTTTGGCTATTTACAACATCCCTTAAAATTCTATTTCTGAAAACTCTGCCACTTGTCTTCGGAGCTGCTGCCACTTGTCTTTTAAAATCTGCATATTGTTCCCTCCATATTGAACAAATTATATCACAAGCATCTTAAGGATTTAATATCAATTTGTTGCTTTCAAGACTCAAAGATATCACGTGCCAGATATATCCTAGAAATGTGGAATTTGGGCAAAATTTTGAGTGATCTGGTTAAAACAACTTTCGGTGTTTAAATGTATCTAGAATTTGGCACCTTATCCACCGAAAGTACTCTATTTTAGTGGTTAATGAGCACACACAGGCTCGCCTAAACCACCGAAAACAGAAACTTACCCAAAAATCAAAATTTGATGAATCTCGATTACCTGCAAGAGTACAAAGACCTCAGGGCTTGCTAGACAAAGCTCCTCTCTGTCTTACTGGACTTAGGTGTGACTGTCCTCCTACCACTGAGGTTCTAGAAAGGACATTGGAATGTCCTTCTTCCAAATCAAGTCTTTGTGAATGGGCAACAAATAAGATCTGAACTCTATATTTAATGGCACTGTGGATTTGAACCAGCACTCTCCAGTTCTTGGAAAACCTGTAAGCTCTGCTATAGATGCTTCATCAATGATGAATTATTCTCTCCCTATTTTGGCAGACCTTCCATCATATACAGTTGAAAAGGATTATGCTACCTATTGATGAAATCTAGTCAATTTCTCACAGTATGTGAATACTCCTGCTTGTTTGAAAAGGTTTGCTACCTCTGGATGCGCCTCCAAGTACCAAACACCATCAACCTTGGCACTTAAGGCCGGTCCAGACTTTGCCATAATTGACTGCTGATGTGTCCCTCAAATCTAGGGATTATGCATGCAATTGATGAACATATAGGTCAAGGGTCAAAAAGATGTGACTCAGCAAGAGACTGTAACTCAATAATAGACTATGATTCATCAACAGAATTGGGTAGTATAGTACGACTCGAATCAAGGGTTTGATGAAATAATAAGCCTTTAGTTTTGACAAATGGCTAAAACTGTGACTCAACAACAGGAGTGTTTTTCGGCAGAAGACATGAGTCAGGGTTTTGACCTGTGAGTTAAATTAATGACCAAATCTATAACTAATAGTGCTATTGAGGATGAAAGACAAACTTAAAGTTTTAACATTTGATTCAAGCAAGTTAATCCTGTGTATGTGAATAGACTCAACTGCTATTGGCAAAAATTGGAGTTCAAATGTAATGAAAATCTTAAACACACAGAGAATATAGGTAACCTTCAGTCAATTAGGCAGAGACTAAGCAAGAACTGTGACTCAACAAACCTGTAAACGAGTCTTGAGCCAATAATTGTTCAAGTATTGATCACGAAACCTGGATCTAAGCTATCTGAGAGTTAGAATGCACACCTGTATGATAAGGTTTCTTTCCAAACTGGAGTTTCGACCATCCTGTGCCACTTGCACGGATTTGGAGTTGTAATTGTGCGCCTGTATGAGGGATTTTCGGGTTGTTTGATCTGAAAGCCAATACCCGGACTTGATGCATGAAATAATGGAACATTAATTATATTCCAGCTCAAATATGTCATCACTGCATTCGTAGCCATTCTCCAGAGAGTCTGTATGAAATCTTTAATCTGTTATAATGAAATCCCTCATGACATTTTGTGCCATATCAACATTTATGATGGCTATCAGTTTAGGCGCTTGGCTGAGGTTTTAGCATCCATTTACTAACAATCTTGCAATACATAGAGGGCATGACGGATCTTGCTGATTAGCTTCAGAAGTTGTCTTCTCCAAACACTCTAGATGGTAGACGTGCCCACAAGCTAGCACAACAACAACAGAGAGATGATACTCTTGTGATAGAAGCTTTGAGCAAATGCCACAAGTCTGAAACTCCACCTGGGAAGACATGGAAACGACATGTTCATTTTTGGCCCTGATCCTTTCCATGGCTAGAGAAACTCCATCCATGCTCTCTCTTCCAGGAATCCACTCAAAATCAGAAGGGCTTGTTGCATCACTCCAACAGAACCGCTCTCTTCTAGAGGAAGCTATGAGATCTGAAAATGTCTGCATCGACCACCAATCAGGGACACCTCCATGTGACCCCATTGTTGAGTCACCATTACTACCAACCAACTTGAAGGAGTGCCTTCCATCCAATGTTGATATGGAGCTGTTGTTTAGTGAATTTAATGCATGGATCTGGCTATCTGAGATTGAAGTAAGGAATAATTGAGGGGTATTCCTCTTTTGAGGATGCTTCTGTTATATATGGGCTCAAAACAGAATCTGAGGGAGTATTAATTGAGTTTCCATCATGATCCGGGAGAAGAGGAGAACTCAACCACTATGGCTCACGAAAGCTAGCTGACAAGGGGCTTGAATCAACCGAACCATTTCCAACTTGGAGAAGGCGCTTGGATCTCCTTGAATACATGACGATTTTCAAAATGTTTCGACACATTCTCATCAGACAGCGAGGCTCTCTATCGGTTTACCTGTTTGAACAATTTGAAAAGGTCGAAAAGCATCCAAAGAGTCACTTCAGTAGATTCAGAATTAGTTACCTTTGCTGATCCTTCTGCCAGAAGTGGGATCAATCCTCTGTATATAAGACTGTGCCTGGCAGGAGTTTCATCACTACATGTCCAATCAAATGAATCTATTGTAAGGACAGGAACCACAACAGAGAGAATATGTATCGTTGGTCTATACTTCGCTACCAATTTAGCAATGGTGCCACCACGAGTTAGAACTACAATGAGTGTTGCCTTTGCTTTGTTTGCAGTTTGAACAGCAGAAGATACAAGACTCTCTAGGGGGCTCATAGGTAAGGGAGTAGATCTTATTAATTCTTTAAAGATAGCTCCATAATCAAGGGAAGATTATGGTTCTATACATATGTGAGCCATGATCTTCACTGCCGACTCAGGATATGCCCCTGCCGCACTTTGACCACTAAGCATAACACAATCAGTGCCATCGAGAACAACATTAGCCACATATGTAGCTTCAGCATGGGTAGGGCGAGGAGTCTTAATCATGGATTCTAACATTTGAGTAGCAATAAAAACAGTCTTTCCAAGGAGATTACACTTGTATTGAGAAGATACTTGAAAAGCCTTGCAATCTGGTCTGCAAACATTCACAATTTTCCAGTGTCTAGTCCATTGGTCTATGGAGTCAGACCTCTGCAATCTTTATTCAAACCCGGAACATACATTATTGAAAACAAATGACCGCTGCAAGATGAAACAAACTCGGAACCAAATGCTCATATAATAAGCTTATTTAAACCCTAATCTAATTAGCTGCATGTCATTGTCTCAAGTGTAATCAGATTTCCAGTGAAGCCATACAAAGAGCTGACTAGTTGATTTTTTTAATCCAGAAACAAAGAATGCAGGAAACCAAAGAATGTTGATATGAAATTCAAAGGAAAAGAACAACCGACCTTCTTTTGACAAAAGTGCTCTAACATCCAAGCTGTTCAAAGATTCTAGATAAGGAGCAAATGGATCTATAAAACTAAAAACAAATACCTCTTGCTGTTGTTTTAGCTGAAGATCATAAAATCTCTGCATATCCTCTTCCTGAGAATGGCCATCACCTTTAGCTGTCTGCAAATCTGAACAAGGCTGCAAACTGATTTCTCTGCTCATGATAGATTGTTTGTTGTTATCTGCAGATCCCGGTTCAAGCACAGTGCATGCAGGTTTACTAATTTGTGTAAATGACTTTTCAATATCTTCTGCGGACTCAGGATAGCTATTTTCCACACAACACTGTTCTCCATCAGATGAAGAAATAAGCTGTGCAGTATGATTTTTACACTCCTCCAAATCTTTATCAAAATTTAATTCATAGCTGTCATATACTGGCTGATTGTTCCTCAAATCAACAAAAGGGATCTGCTCTTCCTCATGAGAGTATTCATCAAAGATGAGTGAGCTCAAAGCTCCTTGGTCTTGTTTAGAAAAATGAGCAACCTGTTGATCTTATTTTTTAATCTAAGGTGAAAAATCATGGGAAACCCCTTGAAATAAAGAAGACAAATCTTCTTTTACAACTAATTCTTCTTTCAAATTAGAGATATCAAATGCATCAGATACAGGGTATAATGCATCTTTGCAATCATTGGTATAATCATCAATATTACCTTGAAAGATTTTTTCTCAAGAATAAGAAAGAGGAAAAATTCCATCTATATCTTCATCAAAACACTCACTTTCAATTGAATCTTCGCATAATTCATCATATGAAGAAAACTCTACTTCCTGCTATCCCACTTTGAAAATGGATAGTCTCTGCAAATCTAGTTTCTCATGGCTACTACAAATTCCTTCTATCAGCAAATGTGAAAGCTGTGGAGTATCTTCCTTAATCTGCAAATCTGGAAGATGTGGGCTGCCCTCAACATCTACTGTTGCTCCAATACTTTCACCTGTTGAACTTTCAATCTTCTCATCTTCTTTCAATTTTTCAAAGGAGGCAATATGATCTTGATAACAATCTAAGATAGTGGATACATTTGGTGTATTGTTTAAAGCATCTATACTATGGCCATCATCCTGTAGATCATCAATATCTTGGTCATGATGAGAAGCATCTTCTGCTGTAGTGTATTTCACATAACTATCTAATTTTTTATTCAACAAATTGAAATCATGACAGCATTCAGGGTAGAGAAGGTCAGCTAAATATATCTCTTTACAAAATAGATGAAAGGCAGCATGAAAATCAGCCAAAGAGCTGACACTTGCACTTGGAAGAGACTGACACTAGTCAAGAGCAATCCCTTCTAATGAAAATTTGAAAAGCTTAATTTGAACATCCTCATGTACAATTTCAAGCCGGTCAATAAAGTCATGGAAATCCAACAAATGTTCAGCTGGCACTTCCCACTTCTCTCCACGAAATATGGGAATACTACGTTCCCATTCATTTCTAGTAGGTACTGGATGAGGGTAACCAGAAATACTTGAAAAATCACAGAATGCATACCTCTTTGCTAAGATCCTGTTCATGTCATACCAGTGGAGTCACCAACAATTTTCTGAACAATGGAGTCGCCACTAAATTCGTCCTTCATGGAGTCGCCATATAGATGTTGTACAACCTGATAGTGTCTACTCCTTGTCTATCATCAAGAACTAGATCTGATTTGTCATTCTCCCAAGGAAGTTGAGCTTCGATCTCCTCTCCCCGGCAACGACGCCAATTTGTTATCACTCCAAGAAACTCCTTAGGGTTGTAGGCTAAGAATGCTTGGTAACTTAAGAAATTATAAATAATCAAAGTGTGGATCAATGGGATAACTGAGGATGGCTAAGCAAGAAGATAACATATCATGCCTCTAAATAAACTAGTGCTTCAAGAAACTA
>JASDQU010737104.1:5111-38655 GCA_032191745.1 Picea mariana | reverse complement strand
TAACTCGCTCAATATATTAGTTGGAATATTGTCATTGACAAGAAAAAGAAGATATCTACTATTCAACAAAGCTGCCTCTGACAATCCATATTGCATCTTGTTCCATGATGCCAATGTTATTAGTGGTCATTATGAGCCACTCCTGTACAGAAAAATGTCCATATGCAATGTTGAAGTACCTCATATTTACTTTTCCTTCTTTTTCCATGACCTTGAATCATAGTGGGAACGGATTATGCATCACATAGATTGCCATGGCTTACAACTGGAAACAAATGTTGTGTCTAACTGTGGATATAGTGTGTTTAATGCAATTTTCTATTTGGTAGTAGCAGAGTCTGATGTGCAGTCGTTGCGACTTTACACCATGTAGTCCTTTTGCAATGCAATTGTAGGCGGAAGCCAACAAGATTTTAGGTGCTTGCATCAACACCTATTGCCATATCTCCTAGAAAATATGCCGACAGTTGGAACTTGGTAGTAATACCTTGTAAATATGGCGCTTCCATATGAAAAAGGGAATGTGGAGGGTTGTGGATTCTGTTTCCAATGGATGTCTATGATATTCAGAGTAAATATCCAGGTCTGGTCGGCGTTGCTAGATGGCACTGTCCATTCCTTGTTTACATATTCAAATTACGATCGAACATTTGACATCCTCTCATTGAAAACATATACACCACATATCCATTATGAACCTTTGCTTCAACATATCGATGGTTCAGGGCTTAATGTCCATGCCACCCAAACCACATCGAATATGCATACACGTGACATGTTTTTTAGTGATAATGAAACTCTTGTCGGGTGTGATATGACCATAAAGGGCTTGAAAAAAAAAACGATGTGTGAAATTCATCACAGTTGTGATGAGCCCATACAGGGCTTAAACAAAAAATGTAAAGTTATCACAACTTGAAAAAAACTATGTGTGAAATTCGTCCCAATGAACAAAAAACTGTAGACTAGGTTATCACCACCTGGGTCAAAGTGAAATTCATCCCAATTTCCATCAGCTCATTGTTACCTTGGGAAAGAAACATAGAGTAAGTTACCACAAATTGAAAAAGGTCATGCGTGAGAGAAATAAATACATTGCAACGCTTCCTAATAGATAAAAATCCACATATCACAATCTAAAGAAACTTGTCCATGCACAAAACAACAGAAACATGTGCGGTCACATATCCCAAAATGGTCATGCAACTGTCGCATTTCGTGGGCTAGTAGGAAGACCATGGACTACTCGCAATGAAAACGAGGAAACCGTTTCTACCCATACTTCCATGCGAAAGAAAAATGCAAGACAAACGTACATGAAACAAATTAAAGATACTCCTTCCATTGCATGTGTAATTTGTGAGCAATTGAATTTCTCAAAAAACAAGAAGTCTTTCATGGCTGCTTTGTAAGAAGAATACCTCCAATTGACAATGCACAATAAAGAATTTTCCAATGGAAAAAATTGTCTTCCATGTAAACGGTCGCTTGAAAATGGAAAACTGCCATAGTTTGCAACCCTTGACCAAATAAGATGTAACGCACGACTACCAGATGTAAGTGTGCTTACGAAACTTGAGAAGAGAATTGTCTCTCTTCGAATTTCATTTGCTCAAATTAGGCCTTGGGGCTATAAACAACCCGAGATGGGCTTAACATGATCAATTATTAATGTGCCTGTTCAACTAGATGTTGTGCAAAGAGCCTTGCCACAATTCATTAACAATACAATGACAATTGTCATTGCTCTAAAAAGATGCTTGCGATACAGAAATGCCTATCAGACAGGCAAAGTGCATGTGCATGTTGTTATGAAAGCACTAAAGGAATTATGTTTGAGGGCCCTATACAAAGCACAATACATTTGTATAAATGACAACTAGAACAATGTTCTTACAGAAGAGGATGGAAACTCTGCAAACACTTTCGAAAATCCTAGTGAATTTGATACAAGTGATGAATCATAGAATGAAATGCCTGTTGATACATTGGTGCATGGATTCATTGATTCACGATGCATTCGTGATTTGCAAGACAATATTATTGAAAACGCACCTACTGAGGGGTATCATCCACTTGGAATATTTAAGGAAAAATTTGTTGAGGAAATGAACTTTCCAACACTCTTCTATGGGGGTGCATGTGTCACTGATATCAAAAAATGATTCAGTTATCATAAAATAGTATGATGGGAGATGTTAAATTCAAGCGGTTGCTTCTTCTATCACATAACAAATTTGGTTTTCAAAACAATGCGCATAGTAATAGAGGAATTTCTCTCTTGCATGTGGGTACGAATAAGAAAAGGCCAGTTACAAGGAAGAAAGTTGTTGGCCAAGGATGTGAAGTATAAAGTAAACCTAGAAAAAATTCTAAAATCTAATATTGGGTACATAGATTTCAAAAACATTCGCACCTCCCCTGATTATTTGTAACAAAATAAAAAAAAATATTTTTTCAATGACCTGACAATTGGGCCTGCCAACATTTTTCGTCACATTTACAAGTGCAGAGCATTGCTGGGATCAGTTGGTAGCTGCCGTATTTGACCTGCATAGGAAGAGGAAACATGAAAAAGAAACCGGTGCCCTGGAAAATAATGACATTGACTACCTCATAAAAAAAGATTGAGTAACATGTAATCGCTACTATAGACATAGAATAAATGCTTTGAGACAATTGATATGCCATGATGAAACATTTTTCAGAAAAATATCAGACTACTTTTTTGTAACTAAGTTTTAGAATAGGGGAAATGAGCATGACCAGGCACTATTATGGAAAGAGGGTGCACCAGTTTATGGAGCTGATAGAAATTTAGAAATTGAACAATTTGTGGATAAATACATAACATGCAACACAGATCATTTGGATCGAGAACTCGCCAAAGTCCATAGACATTACCATACAAGAAGTTGTAGAAAATGAAAAAAATCACATTGTAGATACAAGTTTCATGTGCCTCCAATGAGAGATACAAGAATCATAGAGCCACTTAGTTTAGAGGACAATGTTGTTGTTGAGAAATCTAAATCTTTGTTCCCATTTCTAGAAGAAGGACAATTTGACAAGCTGATGAACTTCGATGCCTTCTTGATAGAGGTAAATCTATCAGAAGATGAGTACATCCAAGCCATACAATGTATGCTTAGGAAACCAACAGTTTTCCTCAAAGGAAAGATTTTCCATATTTGGAACAACAGTTTCTCCAAGGACATGCCATTTATGTGGAAAGAAAATACAGATGTGCAGTATGTGCTCAATGCATATGCCACAACATCTTATTGTACTTCATATATGACAAAGGTTGAAAAATCTATGACAAGTGCATTCAAAAGAATATGCAAAGAACATGAAAGAAGTCATATTGATGCCATACAAATGATACGTGCACTTGGCAATACATTGCTTAATTTTCAACAAATGTCTACTCAGAAAGAAGTTCACATTTCACTTTTCCTTCCCCTCACTTGTAGTTCAAGAAAATGTGTCTTTATAAACACATCTCCACTTGAAAAATGTACATTTTTCCTTAAACCATCGGTTTTGCTACAACAAGAGATTGATAATTTAGAAGCCGTGCTATGTTGCTCTATTGTTGATTATTACCTCCAGCGTCCATCTCTTATTAGGCATATATGTTTAGAAAAATTCGTATCGCATTACAAAAAAAATGGTGCACCCATATCAAAAAGAAAAACACCATCTGTCATACGGTTTGTCAAATACAATAATCATTGTGACTATGAAAACTATTGTAGAGAAAAATTGTTGTTGTACATTCTGTTCCATGAAAACGAAGAGACATTAAAACATAACTTTCCTACATGGGAGGCTGTGTATGTTGCATTTGAGACTATAGTGCACATCAATGAAGCCAGATTTACCTACAATGTTAATCCAACATGGGGTGGTCTGGAAGTTGTATCTAATGACCTAGAAAATCCTGACGACCATGATCAGACATTTATAAACCAAAAAACAACCAGAACTCCTTCTGAGTCATATGACTTGCAAGCGGATTTGCCTCGTCCTCCAGTAGGTGGAAGTGAAAAACGTATCAATCTTAGTTTTCAAGTCACAAAACATCCTTTCCTAATTGAAATTAATTAATACCACCGAATAAGATGTATGTTGAATCACGAACAGAAAACAATTCTAAAGGACATTTCTCTTACAAAACGCTTGAACATGGACAGTCCTGTGCACTTGTTCCTTACAGGTGGAGTAGGAACAAGGAAGACAATCATAGAGAAATCATTGTTCCAAATTCTTATATGAATCTATGATTCAAACAATTCGTCTGATCCTATGAAACTAAAGGGCCTAATAGTTACATACGTAGGAAAATATACATATAAGCATAATGGTCCACTGTGCGTTTTTTATGCCTTTTAACAAGTCACCGTTTCTTCCACTTAGCAAGGAAATTTTGGATACATTGTATAAGCTTTATGAGGAACTCCAAATTTTCTTTATAGATGAAGCATCTTTGATTGGCAGTCGACTCTTGTATTCCATTGACAACTGACTAAGAAGCATAAAACATGTGCACGTGAAATACTTTGGAAACATTGACATGATTTTTTGTGTGGATCTTTACCAGGCACAACCCATCCAATATTATTTGATATTTGAACAACCTACCGTTAACATGGAAACAGTCACTCATGACTTCTGGAGAGACAATATTAAATTCTTTGATTTGCATACTACAATGTGGTAGATAGATGAAATATTCATTGCAATTATGAATAGAATGCGCACAAACATCCAACCATATGATGACTTAACATATATCAATTCCAGGTGCTTCCAGCCTGCACCAACAGACCCTACGTTCCCTTGCCTATTTTACAGAAATACGGATGTTGCAATGCATAGTAGCCACATGCTATCGTCCATGCTTGGTGATGATATCATCATCAACTCAATTGACCTGGAAGAAGACAACCATAGAAATGTTCCACGTCATGAACATACAATCACTTTACCTTCTCATATTGTCCTCAAATTAGAAATGTTGATTGAAATATATGCTTGTAACTATGATTCACACGATGAATTGGTGAATGGTGTAGATGGAATACTCAAAGGCTATACGAAAACATAAAAACTTGATGTCCTTTGAATTAAGTTCCATGAACCGCATATAGGAAAGCGACAAGAAAACACGTTTTCTTTTCTATATACTTCAAACAATGGAAGCGATTGGACCCCTATTTTGTGAATATCAAAGCCAGCATCGACATCAACAAAGATAGGTTGACTGAAGATTCAAAAATTGTTTCTGATTAAACTTACATGTGCACGTATAGTCCACAAATCACAAGGACTAACACTTGATCATGTTGCATTCCAACCTGCTGGAATTCAGATACATGGACTTGTATACACAACACTGTCCCGTGTCAAAAGCATAGACTCCTTGTATTTACTAAGTCCTCTCACAAAATATAACTTCAAAGTGAAACAAAAAGTTTATATTGAAATGGAACGACTGAGGACCATCGCAAAATGGAAACTACACTATGATTACCAATTCATACAAACAAATTCATCTGTATCGATTTTGTCACTTAACACACAAAGATTAAATGCACACATGGATGATATACTGAATGACTATGATACAATGCAATCCGATATTATGTGCTTGCAGAAAACACACATGGAATTATGCATGAAGAGAAAACAATTCCCAAATCACAATTGCATATCAAGTTACATTAGACATGGGGTGATGATACTGGTGAAAAAACATGTACCAATTTTGGATCATATACATATCGAAGAAAAGAATGTTGAAGTTGTGCTTGCAAAAATTTTCTTCCATGGAACAAAAAGTTACAATTTTGAATCTGTATGCTGCTTCCCATGCAACATTCTCCAACATAGTAGATGTTATTTCTAATGCATTGGCCCATTTCCATATGAATGGGCCCATTGTACTTGTAGGATACTTCAATATTGAAATGCTACAAAATAATGACAAAACAAAAGAATTGGAAAACTACATGTGCAAATATAGTCTCTGCTTTCTTTTGAAAAACACAATCCATGTGTAGAATGTACTTATTGACCATGTCTGGTCGAATGTGACGATTCCTCAACAAATTATATTTATCTTATACACATATTGGTCTAATCATGATACAATTGGTATTGCACTTGAATTATGAGATATGCATCAAACATATTGCAAAGTGATATTTCTATGTTTCAAATCATATTTGTATAGTTTGTTACAAACAAACAAAAAAAAATTATACAGCTTCTTGGTTTTCCGTGAATTCTACACATACTGTTCAATATACATTATGCAAAAAAAGAAAAAAAAAAGGTACATCTTTCTCAAAACTGTTTGTTTCTCTATTCAACTTATTCTACTTCTTTTAGTATTTGTACATAGTACTTGCCTTTTTCCTTTACATGTTAAGTTATGTTCATATTGCTTTTGAATTGTTCTTTTGTTCATAGAAACAAACAGGATAACTGCACACTGCAAAGAACTCCTAACCAGAGATGTAGACAAATGCATGCAAAGGTGCACTTTTTTCCTGTCCATGTTCCATACTAAACAGTTTTCCGTTTACTCTGTTTGTATTTGTCGAACTTGTTTTCAACTATGTTTTTTTATTTTCTCATTTTGCGCCTAGAGCCCCCCAACCTGGAGGTCTGCCATCTGACATAAATACTATGCTGAGCCAATGATCCCGTAAGTCCAGTTTTCAATTTCTATATCACCCAACTATGGATGTTGTTTGTAGGACATAGAACATTAGAGGCCCAATTTACAGCCCACAAGTGCGTGCTCCAACTAACTGGATAAGTATCGAATGAGGTATCTATGCATATTTTGTATGTATTGGTCCACAAATCCTCTTGTCAATTTGCATATCATCGAATTGTGGATGCTATTATTAGGGAACAGAGGAATATAGGCTCATTTTTTACCCCAGAAGATGGAGAACCCGCGATCCGAAAAAGTGTACATACTCTTTAAAATCTTAGCCAGCCTACAAGTCTGCTTGTTAATTTGTATTTTGCAGAATTCTATGTGCTATTTGTAGGACACAAAACAATAGAGACCTATTTTTTGAGCCCTCTAGCCTGAGAACCTGTGATCCAGAAAGTGGCCAAGTATGGAATGCGATATCCATTCATGCTCTATAAAATCTCATGTCCATACTTTATAAAGGTACATATTTAGCTTTTCTTGGTTTCTGGACATGTTGATCTGGTCACCACACAGTTCATGTTCCACATGAATTATGAAATATGCACTCCGAGTTGCACCAAGCCCTTTGGTTTCCTTATCCAATTTTATGGTTGTGGGTTCCCCTCTATGTGTTATCAAACTCTGTCCATGTTCAATACTAAAAAAATTTCCGTTTACTGTGTCTGTATTTGTCGAAGTTGTTTTCAGTTGTGTTTTTTTATTTTCTCGTTTTGCGCTTAGAGCATGCCAACCTGCAGGTCCTCCATCCAACATAAATACTATGCTGAGCTAGCGAGATCACAAGTCCTCTTGTTAATTTCTATATCTCCCAACTATGGATGTTGTTTGCAACACACATAACATTAGAGGCCCAATTTACAGCTCGCCATCCCGCAAGTTAGTGATCAAACTAACTATCTAAGTATGGAATAAGGGATCTATGCATATTTTGTATGTATTGGTCCGCAAATCCACTTGCCAATTTGTATATCGCCGACTTGTGGATGTTATTTTTAGAGCATGGAACAATAGAGGGATGTTTTTTACCCCGGTAGATCGAGAACCCGTGATCCAAAAAAGATTACATACTCTATAAAATCTTAGCCACCCTGTAAAGCTGCTTGTCAATTTGTATTTCATAGAATTCTGTGTGATATTTATAGGATATATAACAATAGAGACATATTTTTTGAGGCCACCATCCCAAGAACCCGCGATCCAGAAAGTGGGCAAGTATGGAATGAGATATTCGTACATACTCTATAAAATCTCATGTCCATACTTTATAAAGGTACATCTTTAGTTTTCCCTGGTTTCTACACATACTGATCTGGTCACCACATAGTTCGTGTTCTACATGAATTATGAAATATGCATTGTGGGTCCAACTGATCCCTTTGGTTTCCTTAGCAAATTTTTTCGCCGTGGGCTCCCCTCTACGTGTTATCAAACTCTCATTCCCCATGTTCCGAGTGTACATATTGCATCCAAAACTTGGCAATCCATGTCTGTGCTCGCAGGTTCCCAGATGCAAGAGTGGAACATTGCATGTCCATCTAATATTGCACCCGAGACTTTGGTTATCTACAACTGGACCCGGGCTGGAAGCTTGTGACTCCTTTGCTATTTTTATTTAATTAAATTGTACACTATCAATATTCATTATTAATAATTTAGTACTTGAAACTAATGTTTGCTATAATATGAGCCAGTCAGCCTGCAACTCCGCTTGTCAAATTCTATATCGCTAAACTATGGGTTCTATTTACGTGACACAGAACATTAAAGGCCCAACTTACAACCCGCAAGTCCACGATCCAACTAACTGACTAAGTATGGAATAAGGGATCTCTGTATATTTGGTATGTATTTCTCGTTTCTGAGAACCCGCCAACCTGGAGTCTGTGTGTTAATTTGTGTATCATGAAAATCATTAAAAGAAGAATGTCGAGCTGGCCAACTTGCAAATCTGCTTGTCATTTTGTATATCACAGACTTTCGAAACTTTGGTGATCTACAATTGTAGCTGGACTCGAACCTTGCGACTCATTTCATATTTTTTTTTAATTAAATTGTACAGTATCACTATTTAATATTTATATTTTAGTACTTGCAAATTTCCATCCTGCCCCCCCCCCATCCCTGCTGTTCGTCAATTTGTTTTTGGGAATACTAGTTTTTTTGTGCTTTTCTCCATGAAACTATGTAGCAGGCATTACTACTATTTTTTTGTTCTTTCTTGTCCATGATCGTATGTAGAAAAAAATATAGGAATGCTAAATGTTTCTGACATGAGGCCCTTAAAATTCAAATAGTGCCCAAGTCCAATTGTCAATTTGTATATCGCGGAACTATCAATGTTTTTTTGTAGGACACAGAACAACAAAATCCCAATTTTCATCCCCACATCCCAAGAACCCGCCATCCAAAAACTGGCAAAGTATGGTATGAGGGCTCTGTGCATGCTCTTTAAAATCTCATCCCCATACTGTATAAGACTACATATTTCGTATGTATAAAAATAAATATCTACTTTGTCAATTTACATATTTTGTATGTATAAATTATGCATATTTTTCCCTGCCTGGTCATTTTCAAAATTACATATGTGGTAAATCACTCACTCAAATTTCACATATCATATTTCATATATATATATATATATATATATATATATGTTTCTTTAAATTTACAGGAATATGTAAGACATTTTATTTTTTTTTCTATATAAATGTCATAAAATTGTGTTCACTACTTTATCTTTACCACATGTCCTTCTTACTGCTTGCCATAGAGGCCCTTACAATTCAAATAGTCCGAACTCCGCTTGTCAATTTGTATATCATGGAACTTTGGGTATTCATTGTAGGCCACAGAACAGTAGAGGCCCATTTTTTAGCTCGTCAACCCGAGAACCTGCGATGAAAAAAATGGCTAAGTATGGATTCATGGCTCTGTGCATGGTCTATAAAATGTCATCCCCATACTCTATAAAAGTACATATTTCGTATGTATAAAAGTAAATATCTTCTTTATAAAATTGCATCTTTGGCATGTACAATTTATGTTGTCCAGGAACCTTTAATTTCATAAATTTCAATTTCTTGTGTCTAGTAACACTTGTTTTAGGAAAATCTATTTTGGGAATGCTAGTTTGTTTTGTGCTCTTCTCCACAAACCTAGTAACAAACGTTACTACTAATTTTTTGTGTTTTTTGTCCACGAGCGTATGTAAAACACATGTAAAGAATACTATTTTGGGAATGCTAAATTTTTTGGACATAATGCCCTTAAAATTCTAATAGTTTGCAATTCGATTGTCAGTTTATATATTGCAGTTTTATCGGTTCTTTTTGTAGGGCACTTAAGAACAGAAGCCCAATTTTCAGCAGGACATCCCAACAACCCGCCATCCAAAAACTGGTTAAGTATGGAATGAGGGATCCTCTTTGTAAAATTACATATTTTGTATGTATAAATCATGTTGTCGAGGAACCTTTCATTTCATAAATTTCAATTTTTATTGTGTCCAAGATCCCTTCTTTTAAAGAAAACTAAGTTAGGAATGCTAATTTTTTTTGTGTTTTTTGTCAACAAAACTATGTAACAGACATTACCACTATTTTTTCCGGTTTTTACCTACGAACCCATGCACTTCAACTTCCTGCCCACATGTATATACGCCATCGCATATATTCCCTTTCTCACAGATGGGGTGTTAGTAGAGCACACACATCGAGCAGAGAAGCCAGGAGCGATCCTCCGTGGTGTTGACCATGTGATGACTATGTGCCACTCCCTCCCACCTGCCTCATGACTTTAAGTTCAACTCGCTCAAGACAGGGTGCCTTTACTCTCAGTGTTCCCTTCTCTCCCTTCACATTCTTTTGAAGAACCAACACCCTCAGTGGGCCTTTACTCAGAGCGTGCGGGCATTTATGGAACCTCACCAGCTCCCCTGCCTATTTCAATTGATCCAACAGCTCCAAATGGCTCATTCTTTCCTGGTTTTTCTTCTGAAAGATCAGACTCCTCCCCAACCTTTCCCTATTCTACTTTTCTCCTCTCCTACTCTATTCCTAGTGCATTTTATCTCTCCCACTGTCCCGGAGATGCTCTGGATACGAGGGAATTTGAAATGCGGGTCAGCCTGGAAGCCAAACTGACCCCGCCTAGTACTCCTTCCCTTGCCTGCTCCCTCCTTGTTATCCTCCTCCTCTTTAGACACCTTGTCTTCCTCCCTAACACACTCGACTCAAATTATCATTTCTCTCCCGCCTCTTACTGCATCCCTTTCTAACATAATGGAGGGGATGGACTATTCAAGGGCCTCACTGGAATACAACCCAGGACATTTAGGGAATTCCACTTCTGTTTCACACCTAGGACCTTTGGCTCCTTCCAACTCTCTGGCCACCTAGTCGCTTCAGGACCAGCCTCACGATGCCCAATTCCATATGGATGGTCCAGAAGCTAGTCAAAATTCGTGATGGTAACCCCAATCTCGAGTTGGTTTCAATGCTGACCCAGAATGTGAGTGGAAAACATGCCTTCCACTGGTTCAGAGCCTGGTATTCGACCTGTGTCAGGATGGAAGAGCTTTGGTTCCTCCTAGATACCCTTGAAGACAAAGCCTCTCAACTCCTGCAGTTTCTCTCCACATTACAGGGTTCTCATCACCTACCAGTAGAGGCAGCCCAAGTAGCAAGAACCCAAGCAACAACAAACTCAGCACTAGTGTTGGCACTGGAAACTTTGGTCCATACAGAGGTAGAACGTAAGGAGCAAAGGATTTTATCATGACTGCAGGATGTCCAGAAGGAAGAGCACGTGCCATCACAGATGGAGGACGCCATGCAACTGGACCGGACACCAGTCAAGGAGAATCCTCCTCCTCTTGAGGACACGACATTTGGAACCTTCTGCATGGCCACATCACCGCACTACAACCCATACCAGTGATTTGTATATTGTTTTGTCATGTGCATGGCAACCTTTCATGCATTTGTCCATGTTTATTATAGTTATGTTGTCTACACTTTCCACAGTTGTAACAGCCACCCTTAGGGGCCAAAATTTTGAACTCTTTTTGCGTCAGTAATAGTCTAGACTTCAGTTATGAAGCGGTTCGGCTGGCTGACTTAGTTTCCCCTTAGGGAAGCTTAGTATTTACAACTTGAAACCCTGGAAATTCTCTGTAGTCCTTCATTTTCACATAGTTTTATACAATATTACTCATAAAAAAAATATATTGAATAAAATTTAAATAATTGTTTATACTATTCATTAAGAAAAATATGTTATAACATTATATAAATTACTATAAATCTTCATACAATGTTATAATATTCTATAAATTACTTAGTCTCATGTATATGACTGAATTGTTGGGTGAAAAATGTATATGACGAAAGTGTTTGGTGCAAAATTTATATCATGGAACATGGTGGAGATGAAAAGTGTGAACTCGTGACTCCGCCAACCCGTGACTCTGTAATTGTTCGGTGCAAAATGTATCAAGTCTTATAGCATTATACAAATTACTATAAATCTTGTCACAGTGTTATAATATTCTATGAATTACTCAGTCTCATGTATATGACATAATTGTTGGGTGCAAAATGTATTTCACAAGATAGGCTGGCCATAAAAATGAAAAATGTGAACCTACGACTCCACCAACCCCCCACTTAGTAATTGTTGGGTTACATTGGTTATGTATTAAATATTTCATGTATTATCAAACTTAGATCCTAGGAGTCTTTGTTCATGTACCGGGCATTAATAATTTTTTATAAATTTCAAATAAAACTAATTCGGGAATACTAAATTCTACATGAATACCACATGTACTGCAACTTGGAACCCACACATTTACTCCCCTTCCATCCTGACATGGACTACGCTGACATGCAACACTTGTTTCTATCCAATTTTAAATGGAGTATGAAAATAAATTTATTATAGTATTTCAAAATCGTTTAGAATTACTTTTAATTTATTTTAATTAAAATATACATATTTACTTTGACTTTTGTCTTTGATTTTTATGTTATTTTTAACTTTAAATTTTGATTTTATCTTTTTATTAATATTTATAAAAAAATTTATATTAAATATTTAAAATTGATATACATAAATAAAATAAAATTGTTACAAAATATTTATAAACCTTTATTATCTTTTTATTAATATTTATAAATTTCTTTTATATTAAATATTTGTAATTGATAAAGTTGTATAACCTTAAACATATAAAGCATAAATGCTCCCTTTGCATCCTGCTGCATGTCTTGAATATCCTCTTGTCAAACCTTTCACCTGCAACGTGATGGTACAGACAAAACTTGGAGACTGAATAGACAAAATGAGTCTGGAAGGGTGGGCGGGGGGAAATCCCCCTTCTAAAGTAATGTAACCGCCAATGATAGGGCGGGAACAAGAGCCAAGCGACCTACCTTTGAGCCATCATTGCAGCTCTGTGACCAGATCCTCGCAAGAGAACAAGGGCTAAGAAAATAAATGGATGTGGAACCAAGCACATCCCATCCGAAGGCATCTCGTTGATGGGAGCCTAGCAAATGCATTCCGTAGATGGAAAAACCTATAAGATATCTCAGAAGCTCAACAAGGATGGGAGAACACACACAGTTCATGCGAGAGCACACCCTCATCGATATGTTCTTATGGATTTGGCATTCTAAGTGTGAGCTAACACTATGGATTAAAGAATGGTGGAACCCTAGAGGAGACTATGAGGTACAACTCATCTCCAAAGGCTTCTTCACGATCACCCTCTACAACCTCGAAGATAAGGACAAAATCTTCGATAATGGGCCATACTTCTACAACTCGGTGGGGTTATTTTTACGCTTTTAAACAGACCACTTCAACCTGGAAAAGGAATACTTCATAATGGCTCCAGTGTGGATCAGACTATACTCCTTGCCTCATAAATTATGGCTGGAAGAAATCCTTATGGGAATAGGGAATACAGTGGGGTGTTACGTCAAATCATCAGATGCTACAAAGAAAATAAAATACACCTCACATGCCCAAATATGTGTGTATATCGACATCTCCAAATCCCTACATGGATCTATTATAGTGGAATATCAGGACGAGGACTGGCACCAAATAATCAACTATGAACACATCCCCTTTCGATGCATGAAATGCCATGAACATGGTCAACTCTTTAGGGATTTCCCCCTGAACGCCCAAGTGCCCAAGGCTGGAAAAAACAAACAAAAAGATGGCTTCACCACAGTTATAGGAAGGAAAAAGAACCCCCCAAGGAGGCAAAATCCAGACCTTTCCCCCAAGATTCCGACAAAAAATGCCATGAAGTTCTGAACCAGCTGCCGAAAGATGAAGAGATCCAAGATCTGCACAAATCAAAAAACCAAGAGAAAGGGAAGAGCTAAGCAATGCCCTCCTCTACACAAAATAAAGAGGTGAACCTAGAAGAGAGAGGGGGGGTAAAAGAGGATATCTATATGCAACTAGATGAATATGATCTAGCAGGCATCGATCTTGAAAAACTTGAGGAAGCCCTCAATAAAAAGGATCTACATGCCCTCCCTGAGGAGAAACTTCGCAAGGTCCACAGATTCTTTCTAGACTCCACAGTAGGATCCATAGAAAAGATGGGTACATCCACATATCCAAGCTTAGACTCAAAGCGGATTCCATGAGAAAGAAAAAGAATGGGACAAAAATCTTCCCAACAACTCATCAAAGAGGCAGGGAATCTCATGCTCAACTCTGGGCAAATCCAAAAGCTCTCAGAGGGATACCTCCACCCACCTCCATAATCATTATGATGAATATCATCACTTGGAACATCAGGGGACTCAATGGAAGATCCAAACAAAGGATCCTTTGAGACTGTATTCGTGTAGAAAATCCAAATGTCCTCCTACTACAGGAGACTAAATGCATTGGATAAGAAGTAGAAACCATCTTCCACCATAGTTGGCATGAGTGTGACTTCATACATACCAACTCTGCAGTAGCATCTGGGGGAATAGAAATTCTATGGAACCCCAACATTGTCACACTGAACATACCCTTCTCCACCATAGGCACGCTCATGACTCACTTCACGGTCACAGGGTCGACACAGGAAGGAGCCATCACAAATGTATATGGACCATAGAGCCAATAGGACAAAGAAACCCTCATGAAATATATATCTCACCTCAAAACTTTGTTGAACACGCCCAACTGGATACTGCGAGGAGACTTCAACGTGATCCTAGCGCTGGAAGAGAAAATGGGAGGAACTAAAAGGCTAGAGCTAGATAGTGGTAAGTTCAAAAAACTTATTGACTAGCTATTTCTAGTAGATATTGAAACTCTCAATGGAACTTTCACCCGGTCCAACCGCATAACTGGGCATCAACAGGTGGCATGCCGTCTTGACTGCTTCCTTGTAGAGGAAGAACTGATAGAGAAGGATCTGGCTATGGAAAGCCTCATTCTCCCAAAGGCAAGATCAGACCACTGGCCTATTGCCTTTTTCCTAGACATAAGAGAAACACCAAAATACAAACCCTTTCGATTTGAGAAAGTTTGGTTATCACACCCTGACTTCCATCAATTAGCAAAGTCTTGGTAGGCCTAGGCAGATATAGCACATGGAACCTACATGTACAAATTCTAGAAGTGCCTCGAAAACTTCAAGCACTGACTGAAGATATGGAATAAAAACAACTCTGGAAACATATTCCAGTGTATGTAGGAAATAGAAAATAGACTAGAAGCACTACAACAAACTTTCATCTAAGGAACCAGAACCACCGACCTAATGAAAGAAGAAGAGGATCTTCAAGCGGAGTTAGAAGAAATAAAAAAGCAAGAAGAAATCCTGTGGCACTAGAAATCTAGAGTCCAATGGCTCAAAGAGGGCGAAAGGAGCACAAAGTTCTTCCATCGAACCATGGTGCACCATCATTATATCAACTGGATAACTAAATTGGAGGATTCCCAAGGAAACCCAATCAGAGAACACACCCAAATTGCATAAGAATTAAACACCTACTACAAATAGATTCTCACGGAAACCAACGAGGACAGGAAGGAAGCGATCCAGAGGACAACCAGGCATATACCCTCCCTGGTGACTTTAGAGTAGAATGAAGCCCTGATGAGACCCATCACATAAGAAGAAGTGGACCAGGAAGTCAAAGGAATTCCCTCAGGAAAAGCGCCTAGCCCAGATGGCTTCACCACTGACTTCTTCCACCACTACTGGGAATTAACCAAGGAAGAGGTCTGGTAGGTAGTAGAGGAATCCCGAACCTTAGGCCAAGTCATATCTACCATCAATGCC
This sequence comes from Picea mariana, assembly GCA_032191745.1. NCBI lineage: Eukaryota > Viridiplantae > Streptophyta > Pinopsida > Pinales > Pinaceae > Picea > Picea mariana. Next base: position 22,597 of record JASDQU010737104.1, on the reverse strand, counting down.
ACCTTTCTCACTCTCATCCTAAAAGAGGAGAGAGTCACTCACCCCAAGCAGTACAGACCAACTTCCCTTTGCAACGACATCTACAAAATCATCACAAAGGTGATGGCTACTCATCTCAAGTTGATCTTTCCTTTCATCATCTCCAAAGAACAAGCTAGCTATGTGAAAGGGAGACAAATCATGGAGAGTGTCATCCTCACTCACGAGGTGATCCACTCACTAAAGACAACCAAAATCCCAGGTATGCTCATCAAACATGACCTTTCAAAAGCTTTTGATAGAGTCAATTGGCAGTACCTTTTCTCCATGCTAGAATATTTTGGTTTTGACCGTCAGTGGGTAAAATGGATCTTAAATCCTACCTCTTAAGCCTTCCTTTCCATACTAGTCAATGGTGTACCTTCCCAACCCTTCTCCTACCAGGGGCATGAGGCAAGGAGACCCCCTTTCGCCTTTTCTCTTCATACTCATGGTAGAAGGGTTAGGATGATACATCAATATGATAGTTCTGGAAGGCTCCCTTAAAGCCTTGCCCTTGCACAACATACAACCGACACCCTTGCACAGTTAGTTTGTAGATGCTAGGCTCCTCATGAACACCCCTAAAGTAAGAGAATCCAATAAGCTCACTTCCATTCTCTCTGATTTTGTGGAATCCTCTGGTATGTCCCTGAACCTCGACAAATCCAAACTCTACTTCTTCAAAACCCCGATAGTGGTCCAGAATCATATTTCCCAACTCCTTGGAATACCCAAGAGCTCCCTTCCATCCAACTATCTTGGTATCCCCTTCACAAGAGTGTCGAACTGCTCCATCTCTTGGGATAGTTTGCTTCTCTCCATGTCTAGTAGGCTCAACAACTACACCTTCATACCCCTCAACATGACAACTAGATTGGTGCTTCTCAAGTCAATCCTACAATCTCTGCCCACCTACCTCTTCACTACCTTGGGAGCACCTAAGTCGATTATTAGAGCCATCAGAAACCTCCATCATGCCTTATTATGGTGATCTAGGTTGATATCGATGGCTACCCACCTTTTTCGACCAGCTCAAAACAATTTTCTGGCAATTTTCGCAATTTATTATTTTTTGTAGTTTTCAACTTCCGGGGCCATTTTGAAGGACCAAATGAAGGATTTTCGAGATATAGGTTCTCAGTGATATACAAAGGCATAATTGAGCCCCGAAAATGATTCTCCTTGAAAATACCTTTCCAACAAGCTATCAGACGCCTAAAACAGAGATCGCATGCGAAAGTTACGACCCCGGGAAGTTGATGTACTCACTTACCCAAACGAGGCCCACATGACTTTTGGCACTTCATCTCCTAGGGTTAGTTTTTTGGATGTATGGGGTTTTGGGAATTCCTGTTTATTGTAGAAAGGCCTTCGGAGACTCATTGTAACCATCTTCTTGTGAATGTGAGTAGATGTCACATCTCTTCTCAGAGATAAGCTGCCACCATTCTAGCGAGTCTTTCATTTTGTATTTTTACAGTCTCTGTACATTTCTTTTATTAATAGAAATAGTGCATTACTATATATCTTTGTTTATGGTTGCATCTCTTATACATTTATGTTATCTTATTTAATGTCTGCGATATCTTTGTGCATTTCTTTATTATATCTCTGCTCGCATTTTGTGTCGAAAATAATCCAGATCATATGGCATTGACATAAACCTAACAAGTATTGGGCTCTAGTCAGCTGGGACAATCTCTACAAGCCAAAATATCTAGGAGGACTGCGACTTTGTGACCCATGAAATCTCAATCAAGTTATGGGAGCCAAAATGTGGTAGAGATGGCTAAAGCATCCCATAGCATTATGGGCGCAAATCTGGAAACAAAAATATGCCAAAAACACCTAGGCAGATCAACTAATTAGACCCAATGATAAAATATAGGGTTCCAACATCTGGAACACAGCCTAGCAAAATAGATCGCTAGTTCAGAAGCATGATTTCTGGGAGATCAGAAACGAGGAAAGTGCACTTTTCTAGCAGGATTCTTGGCAACAACAAAATCCTCTAAGAGACATGGTAGAAGTCAACCCCCTCAGGTAGGCACTTCACTAGGACACCTTTTGATAGGTGAAAGATCTATGGACAACCTCTAAAAGGAACCTGCAATGGTGACAGTGGAAAAAAAGAAATCCTAGGGCTACAACTCTTAGGGTACATAGATCTATAGGTCTAGAAGGACTGCACAAACCACTGGAAAATTCCCACATGGGAAGGTCCAGACATTCTCAGATTGGGGTACTCCACCACATGTAATTTCTCAGTCAAAGAGGCTTATGATATACAAGGGAACTACCAGAATCATGACAAGGAGAGTATCTGGGGCAAGGTATGGAGATCCACACTTTGGCCCAAAGTGTCCACCTTTTTGTGGCTCACATTTCAAAAATGTGTCCTCACTTGGGATAACCTCAAAAAAAGGGGCTTCATCAGCCCCTCAATATGCACCTTATGCCAACAACAAGAGGAGACGATGGAGCACCTTTTCAATAGTTGTCACTACAACCAGTGGATTTGGGACCAGGGATCTCAATCAATGCGATGATCGAACCGAAATATAAATAACATCAGAGATGCCTTAGAGAATTGGGACTCACTCTCCTTCAAAAACCATATTCTTGCTTGTATCTGGAAAATTATCTTGGGATTCATTCTTTGGAAAATATGGAAAGAAAAAAATAAAATAATCTTCCACTCAAAGGCCTCCCCATCTACCCTAACTTGGGAAATAATAGCCACACTAAACTAAGAAACAATTAGAAGCAAACCTTAGACATTAGAGGACCTGAATTGCAGTCTGGAGGAGCGATGCATTTTCCAAAATTGGAAACTTAGTATAAACGACCATCCCACCATGATAGTGACCAACCGCCAACCCAATAGCCCGATGACATGGACCCCCCCTCCAACTGGCTTTATAAGGATAAAATTCGATGGATCCTCCAAAGGAAACCCTGGACAAGCTAGTTTCAGGGTGATTCTCAAGAAGTCAAATGGAAAAATCCTCTACCTCGTGGGAGGCTTCATGGGTGAAACCACAAACACTGTTGCTGAGCTCACAGGCCTCTTAAGAGGCCTCCAAGAATCAACAGACAACCACTTCCACAAGGTCATCATGGAAGGGGACTCTCAGATCATCATCCAGCTAATAACCAAAATTCTCCATGGGGAAAACCCACGAAAATTTTTGCCCATTTGGAGACTCTCGGGAGTTTTGGAGGATTTTGGTTCCCTCCTCTGTCCTAATATCACCATCATTCCCTCTCATGTAAAATGAGAAGAAAATAAAGTAGCATTTTTCCTGGAAAACGAAGGGGTTACAACTACGATGGAACATCTCTACTGGGAGGCCCAAACTTTTGCATGCACTGATCTCTCAACCTATTGTCAAGCCCTTTCTAATAGGGACTTACTAACCCTAGATGGGGTGACATGTTACGCAGCAAGGCCACGCGGTCTAGAGCCTGGCTTGTCCATAAATAAGGGTTGTCAGCTCCCATCCCCTCACCATTAAGGATGGGATAAATCCCCAACAGCCAACCTCATGCCATGAGACCTCTCACTTGCGTGAGGAGTTTAGATGCACATAGAATTAAGGAGGGAGCCTTAATGGAGGAGCCTATCACATCCACTCTCCGGGATATCAACAAACGTTTCTATGACATCACCCATTTCGATCTTGGACCGCACCATCCATGCTACTCTGAGATTTGGTGCAATTATAGGAACACCATCGTTATTTTGGCCATCACTCTTCACATCTCCATGTCGAGAGAAAGAGGAAGCGCTGTAGGGGCTCCGCTTGGTATACTTTTGCTGCTCATCAGAAGAGACAACAACAATTCGAAAGAGCGTTGTCTATGGCCTGAAAAGAGCTCATCCGCAGAGAAAGGAAACCTAGGAAACCTCCCATGGCATATGTGGAGGAGTTCTTTCTAGAAGAGCCAATTCAGGCTCACCCGGAACACCTCCTCTTTAGTGTACCTGAAAATTGGCAGCCTCCAAGCTTCCTCCTGGGGGAGAACATTGTGGATGCCACTGGGGCGCATCCAAACAACAACAATAGGGAAGACCAGATGGAGGAGTTTCCCACCTGCTACATTGAAGAGGATATTCCGAAGGAGATGGAATCCCAGGAGGCCGCATGCACAGGAGAACACTTATCAGGCATTGGTAACGAGAATGCTAAGGGGGAACAGGATGAGTCACAGGGACTGGAAGCAATCATGGAGAAGAAAAGAGGGAACATGACAGGCGAGGCCACAAACACCAGATAGGGTGGTGAATTGAAGGAGGATGGCCAGGTGTTGGAGCGTGGCATGGCCTTCATGTCACATTCCATATCCACCATACGGGAATCGTGGCGTGTCCAACCGCCATTTTTCCACCTTGACCACTTGGATCCGATGTTTGAATTGAGGATCCAAGTGGTGGAACAAGTCCTTCCATCCACATCAGCCAATGCCTTGATATGTTATACGATGCATACTCCAATGCATCAGCATGGCAGAGATGCCCGACATGCCCGAGATGCCCGAGCGAGAATGTAGGAAGGAAATGCTGACATGGCCACCTCAAAGGCCACCGAGTAACTATTTTCGTTAATGTTTCTGGTTAGAATTTTAGTTTTGGTTAGAGCTATGGCTCTGCAACTATTGCAGTTTAAAATTTCTTTATTTTCAAGATCTCTGGCTCATCTTCAGACTAGGGGTTCCCATTTGCCTTGGTTTCCTATGGACAGGACAAATGACCTTCTACATTTTGACATGGACAACATAGGATGCCAGTTGTTCCGATTTCTGTTCATTTGACGAGACAACTGGCAGACCAAGCATATTTGTACATTTTAGCAACTAATACAATAAGATCCACCACTCTTTTTTACTTGAAAAATCTATATATTTATAATTAATATATATATATATATATATATATATTACAAAATATTTATAATGTTTTATATTGTAAGTATTTATTATTTCCTCATCTTTTACTTTAATTCTCTATTTTAACTAAAATATTAATTCTTATTTTTACGTTTATTTTTTATCTTAAATATTTATAAATCAATTTATTTGATGATTAATATTTGTAGTATTTGCATTTATCTTTAGTGTTTTGTTTTAATTTTCAACTTAGCCAATATTTAAGTGTAAAAAGTTATTACACTAAATAGCACAGGTAACAATGGATTCGATTTTTGATAAAATTGACGATCACATAAGCGGTTGTTAATGCCAAGATTTAAATTTAATAGGTTATTAGTCCCGATGTACTATAGCAATAGCTCACTCGTTGACTTAGTATTAACTTGCCTTTCACTATATATTTTCTCCTATGATCTCTAATGTATAGGAAATTTATTTTTATTTTATATACTAAAAATATCAATTTTTTGTCATTTTATTGGAGAATAAATTGGAAATCTCATTACAGATTTTACTATTCCCAATATTTTATTTTTAGATATTTTATCATTATATCATAATCGAAGAATTGTTATGTAAAAATCGTTTTTGGATGTTTTATCATTATATCCTGAGTTTGCTCCGTAACAATGCAATTTTTCAATAAATGATGAGGTATGTCATTTTTTAACGAGACATGAAATGTTGTATTTAATTTTTTCAATTGATGAAAAGCCAATCTAATCGTTTACACATAGCTAAAGAAAATAAGGTGAGTGGAAACCCTAACAAAAAAGTCTAGGATTGTCATAATAAGAGTCATAAGAGTTGTAAGGTTTCAATTAGAAATAACATATCTTTGTAGCATGTTCAATGATTATGAATGTATATGCATTATAATGTAACATAATTTTAATTTAGTTTTTTAATTAATTAAGATGATTAAAGAGTTATATATGTTTGAATATCAAAATATATGTTTGAATATGAAATTATGGATGTTAACCTTCTTTTCAATTTCTATAACATATGGTGAATTAATTTGAAAGTATTATCAAATTTTTAATTTAAAAAAAAAAAAAAACAAAGTTAATAAAAATATTTAATATTTTTTGAGTATGATTAAATATTTCTAACAGGTTCCAAGACTTGATTCCTTAAAGTTTGTATTATTTAGTTTTAATTTACTTTTGTATTATTCAATTTTATTCTTTCGCATTTATGTGACCAAATCACTCTTATTATGCAATGACCAAACCAAAGGATGAATTCTCCCTTTTAAACAATAATTTTTTTGCATAGACTTAACTAACTATTTACATATATTGGTTGAATGCTACATATTCATATTATCTCTCTCACTAGTGCTACATGGCAGCTTACTTTATTATCTCCCTCACTAGTGCTACATGGCAGCTTACTTCATTACTTGGCAGGGACTACCTTTCATGCAACACTTATTACAATAAACAACACATATAATAACGGATTTGATTTTTATGAAATTAATTAAATATTCAACTACTTAAATATAATTGTAGAGTGATTTCACATAAGGAATTGTTAATGTTCTTAATTATTGTATAAGGAAAGAATTGAGAACACAATTGAGTTATAAATGCACTATTTTATATAGGTTGTTGTTAGTGTTCTTAGATGGAAGAAAGAATACAAAGATTAATTTAATGAGAAACACACTATACCAATAATATATTAATACATCGCAAAATAAAAAATAGAAAGTTATCATTACTTTCCAAATGTTAATTTTTTCATAAAATTATTAAAATTAATTAATTTCAAAGTTACAATAATAAAAAAATAGTTTAAACAAAATTAATAAGATTAATCGATTCCATAATTCCAAAGTTACAATGATAATATAGTTTAAACAATGACTCTCGTATCCTTTTTATACCCATTTGAAATCAATAAAATACCTATATTTCTTTAAATAGAGCTCAAATTTATAATATCAATATGATACCTAAATCATTTGAACTAGGCCTTATATGATTAACCACTCCACGAATACCTATATTTATTTAAATAGAACTCAAATTTATAATATCAATATGATACCCATATCATTTGAACGAGGCCTTATATAAATTAACCACTCCTCCTTTTATATATACTTTATATCCTTTTATTTAAATTTAGATATTACCATTAGCCTTTTTATACCCATTTGAAACCAAGGGAATACCTATGTTTCTTTAAATGGAGCTCAAATTTATAATATCAATATGATACCCAAATCATTTGAACGAGGTCTTATATGAATTAATCACTTCTCTTTTTATATATACTTCATCTCCTTTTATTTAAATTTAGATATTAGCAGTAATTTTTAATCATTATAGTTTGACGATTTAATGGATTTTATTTGTTTTTATTTTTTTATTTATTAAGGTCATAAATACATATTTTAATATCCATTTTAAATTAAATATTTTTACATCAATTTTATAATGATTATGGTGGTGATTAACGTTTATTGAGACCAATTAGTTTATCAGACATTAAAAAGCTAGGTGATTACTTTGATTTCTTTAAAATTGTAATTCTATGCTTAAAAAGTATAATTGAGAGAAATGTTCCAAGATCACCATAGTTTTCATGACTTAGTAGGTTAGGAAAGTCTATATTGTAGGAAATATTTTTAAATTGGGATCTTTCACGTCCTCACAAAGTGTCTTGAGATTGTTCACCTCTTGAGGTCATGCAACACCGTAACACTTCACACTTGGCTTCTTGGCAACACCAAGGTTACTTTGTTCAGTCTACGCTTCTTCACCTAGAGAATATCAATACTTCATTCTAGGCTACCAATGAGTCACACTCCTAATCCAGGGAAACTATTGTATACTTAGACATTCATTAACTGCTTTAACACTTAGTCATTTTTAAGCATACATCCAAGAACATGAGAATCCAAGAGAACAACAATTTCTTATGTAAATGTAGATGAGAGTTAAGTTATCTTTAAGAACTTGAGATTTCATTTGAGGGATTATGATAGAGGTTTTCGGTAGATATTGGAGTGAAAAATACAATAAGGTAGATGGTGGTGGTATTGGCTTTCTATGGAGGAGCTAGATCTGTAGAGTGACATGGCCATAGAATGCATCAATTATACTTGCTTTATTAGTATGGAATTGAAATAAGGAAAATGGTGTGATTAAGGAAAAATTGGAATAAGATATTGATGTGGAACAAAGTCCAAAAGAAAAGTTGGTAGGGACCAAAAAGGTTGTGCCATGTAGGGCATGAAACAAATATATATGTGCTATACAAAAATAGAGGAAGAATTGGTGGATCATTTGTTTATTAAATGTTATTTTGCAAAGTTGTTTTGGAAAGAGGTATTTGAGTTTTTAAATGTTTTTGGTGGTGTTTGGAAATCAAACTCTCTAGAGAAATGTATGAGTTAGTGGGTGAGAGACAATTAAATTAAATTTTTTATTGACCTTCCTAACTACATGTGGTGAGAAATTTCGCTCCAATGAAATCAAATTTTATTAATAATTTGGAGTTCATGGCTCACAAAATTAAAGTGCATTTTAAGGAAATTGAGAGAAATTTGTTTCCTAAAGTTATTACAACCAGCTACGTTTATGGCACAAGCCAGGGTCGCATGGGAGTGGTACTATTTTTCACGAAAGAGCATTATTATTGTCTTAAACTTGGTATGGGGATTGGAACAAACTCCAAGGAAGAATTCATAGCGCTCCGGTAGTCTAGCATATCTACATAAGATGCTAAGATGCTATTGAGTGAGTTAGATGAAGGCATAATGTTCTCCACAAATCTTAAGGCCGGGTAGCTCTTCCCAAGACTCAAGAACAACTATTTGAATCAGGATTTTCTTTCGTTCCAATTTTGAGGTCAAGTATGTCCTATGTTCTTTGCTGAGATTTTGAATTTTTTTTGTTATTTTAATTTATATGGTGAGTTTGACTGGAATAGTTTCCTTTTAATGGGTAATTTGGGCTATCTAGTAAAGTGAAATTGAAATGGGTATAAATATTAAAAGAAATTTATAGTAAATATTGATAAATTAAAATTTTTTAATACAAATATTTATAAATTAAAAAATATGTAAAAGAATTAAAATTTTAAGAATGGTTAAACATAGTGTGGGATTTTTTTAATATTTTGTGGTTGTGGAAAAGATATGTAAAGGAATTAAAATTTTAAGAAAGGTTAAAGATAGTGTTGGATTTTTTTAATATTTTGTGGTTGTGAAAATCTCTAGAAGACAAAGATCCTTTGTTTCCCTAATAAACCTAAAACAGTTAAAAATTTATTTGGAAGAAAGAGATAAGATGGTTGTAGAGGCCATCCAAAGAGATCCCACTGTTTTTCACTCACACTCAATCACAAGAAATGGTGGAAAATCACATACATAAGCCATGTTTTACTTCCTACACGGTTGCAGACGCAGACAGTCAAAAAGTAACATTTTATTGGTGTTATCATCGAATAAAATTCACTAATGCTTCCCTAGTTGTGCACCCAATTGTTTAGCTTATCCTCTTTTTAAATTTTCTCTTCAAACCACTGATTCTCTGCCACATTTTTATGAATTTCCATATTATGAACACATAACTACCATTACGAGAGCGCATTGTGTTTTCTTGAGCAACGAGATAATTCATTATTTCTCTTTAAAGTAGGATCTGGCGATCTATGAAGACATTTTATAGATCAACGTTTTCGGGGGAGTATTAACGGCCAAGTACCTTCCATTATTAGTGGAGCAAACGTTAATTGATAATCAAATTTTGTAGTTTCACATAGTACATGGATTCTTTTGTTTTCGCATTGCAATTTTAACAATTTGATATTTTGTATTAATTTTTAAATTAACTTCTATCTTTTCAAGATATCACAGAGATAATAATTAAAAATCAAATGTTTTTACAAATTAATTAAAACAGTAGTTATTAATTTTATGAGAATAGAGGAAGGGGATATGGTTTTATTATTATAGGTGTTTGAGTTATCAGTGTTGAAATTTTATGTGTTACTTTTCATGTTAAATAATATAATAATATTTATGGTGCATTAAAAAATAAACATTACTCTTAAAATGAAGTGAGACTATTTATTCACATCAAATTGTTTACTTTTATAATTTGTTATTGTCCAAAATTAATTATTTAGTAAATGAAGTGAGACTATTTATTCACATCAAATTGTTTACTTTTATAATTTGTTATTGTCCAAAATTAATTATTTAGTAATTTTAGTAATTTTTAGAATTTTAAGAGAAACTTAATTAGATTATTTATAATAATTTTTTTTAATTATAATTATTTTTTATAATATAAAATTTTTAATAATAAAAAAGAAAAGTTTGATTGAAATTGTTAATGAATATAAATTCCATTGTCCATAAAATGTGAGCTTTTCATCTTATCAAATAATAACATTTCCCATCAAATATGACTCTTTCCCATTAAATATGATTCTAGCATGTTGCATAATTTGTTTTTATCAAACTTTCTTATAGTAAATCTATTGTAGCATGATTAAAAGGAAAATCATGTAAGCCTTTCATCTTATCAAATAATAGTATTTCCCATCAAATATGACTATTGTATGTTGTATAATTTGTTTTTATCAATTTTTTTAATGGTGAATCTACTCTAGCATGATCAAAAGGAAAATCATGTAAAATAAAACTGAAGTCTATATAATAATAACCTTTGATCTAGTTTTTAATAAAAATAATTTTTATATTCATGAAAAATAATTTGTATATAAAATAATTAAATATGGAATAATTCATTACTATTTTGGAATATTAAATCTTAGAATTTAAGCGTAGTGGGTTTCATTTTGAAAGGAAAGCATCTATATATAATAATAAATTTTATTCTCTTGAATTCATATATGTATCAAATATAAGAAATATGTGTTTTTATATTTAAAACAAGTTATTTTTGGATTTATAATTCTATTTTCATTATTCCTCTCTACTAGTGGGAAAACTTCTTGTAAGAAGAGATCATGATTGAAAAAACTCACATGCACGTCTAGAAGAAATTCTAATTCTCCCTCTCTACCAATGTGAAAAATGTTGAGGTAAATATATCATGATTGAAAACACTTATAGGAATCTTTAAAACAAATTTTAATTCTATGTAGGATGGAAGTATATGTAAGAAAATTCTACTCTTATAATAAATAATCTATTCCATTTTATGGCATATGTACTAAAATAAAGAAGTTAGTCAACTTATATTAAGTGTTGAGTGTATTATCTCAATAAATATGGCATGCATAATAATTATTTGATGTATTAGAGATTAAATACAATGAGGAAGACAATTAGCTATGAGTGTAACTTCCAATATATTTGTATTCCTAATGCATCACCTCAATCCCTAACCCATACTTTCAATGATTCCAATCTCCCATTTCACACAGACATCCTACAAACAACATGGAAAAATACACCAACCTTAAAATCTAAAATTGATTTTCAACAATGAAATTCAATTTTAGGAAGTGCCAAAAAAAAATATTTCATCCATGAGATTTAATTTTAAAAAGTGCCATTATTTTGAAACTTCGATTTGACATCTAAAATCCAAGAATTCTTTTCATCCATGATATTCAATTTTAAATTTTTAAGAAAATGTCTTTAATCCATGACATTTTCTTAGGTCATTTCACACATCCACACATCCTTCCTAACACTAAGGAGTTTATACCAAGGGTTCATTCATATTTGACCAACACAAACTCAAAAGCATGGACATATCAATATTTAGTCAAGGATGAAGAAGGTCTCACCCAAGATGCAATGAGGATCATAAAGACAATATGGTCTTATGACAGGAATGAAGGGATAAATACCTACATATCTATTCGAGATAGAATTCATACACATCATTAACCTCAACTTAGTATTGATTGATAAGTAAAGAAATATGGACACATATCCAAATAACACATGAGTTACATGCAATAGATCAAAACAACTGCAACTTTATTATTCCTTTCATTCCATAGAACACAAGCATGCCTTAAGTAAAATATATTCAATAGAAAGAGAGTCTGATGTTCTCTCTAGATAATTCCCCAGGATTACAACATATTGCACTGTGTGCATCCTTTTTGAACTCAGACATATGAGAGACTCAGACTCATATCTAGAAACATTAGAACATTACAAAGGCTCAGAGTGAGATTGACACAACATACAACTTAATGAATCCTCTAGATGCGTGTTTGACTCTCTAGCTCTATTTTCAATCTCGTTTCTTCCTTTTATATCTTTCTCTACTTGGGAGCTCTATTTCTTTCTACTCTATTCCACTCTCTTTATTGAAAAAATGCCTCACACGGTTTTGGAACATGCTCATAGTCCACGTATCTTTATGAAATCATGGCAATATTAATTTCCCTTGTGCTACTGGTAGTAATCATTCGAGAAGATTTCTCTATGATTCCTCTCTTCATTCAGAAGTGTGTCTTATTTATTTTTGGTGCGACTAAATGATCCAAAATGGATCCAAGAAGGCCCCTAAAAAAAAATTCTCATAATTATACAAAACCAATGCCATTGCATCCATCTCATCGTGATGATTTTGGCCATATATTTGGTTTTGTAAATGAACACCATATGTGAAAGTTATCACATTCTGATCATTTTCCCAAATAGACAAAATGTCAAACTATTCAAATTGAATATGTACTCGTGGCATCAGAAGTATGATAGGTGACATCAGCATGACGTTATGATGATGTGAGAATAACACATGGTAGCACCAGGAGGTGACACATGTCACTCAGTTTTGCCATTTTCAGGCTGAGTTGGACCAGTATGGAATTGACAAATGGAAGTATATGAATGACACATGGTAGTCCATATGTGACATGGCCCAATGACAAGCTGACATGTGGCAGTACAAAAAACAGGTGGTTGTACACATGTTGACGTGGAAGGGTGGATCGGTTGTACGAATGTTGATGTGGAAGTTGACTGGGTAGGTGACTTGGCAGTATGTATGATGATGTGGCACAACACGTGGTTATACGCAAACTGACATGGCAGTTTCCCATGCATGTTGACTGAGTTATTGAATGGGTGTTCACCGTATTGTACGAGCTAATTACAAGGTGACACCTGGCCTAATCAGAGGGCACCACATGGCACCATGGATTTTGCTAATGTTGGGACAAATGTTCACTGAATATTTTGTGACCAAATTCGTTAATCTTATGGAATATGTACCTTACCTCTATGAGGAGAAGAAAAAAGTTCATAGGTTCATGAGATATTTACCTTAATTATATAAGGACAAAATTGAATTCCTTAATCCAAAGACCATGGGTGAAGTGATAAGGCATGCTAACTATTCTTTACTAAATTTAAATAGAGAAAATAAAATGAAAAGGTGGAAGCACAAACATAAGGACAAGATTGATCCCAGAAAGAAAAATTTCAAACATCCTCGAAAACCTTTAGACAATGTGCCAATTAAGAAAAATAATAGATTTGTTGGAAAACAAAGTGTATCAGTTCATAAAATAAACAAACTTATATATTTTGCGAACAAAATAGTTAGTGATACAATTAGGGAATCTCTTCAATGATGGGACTATAAAGGACCCCACCTGTACCGAAACTTCAGTTTAAAAAATCACATAAATCAAATAGTACACAATGTTTAGGAAGTGACAATAGTAAATGATATTGCTTAAATAATAGAAAAAATCAATGATGCCCTAGAAAATTGACAAGTTAACCACCAATATTCCATGGTGGATATAGAAAGTATGCTAAATCATAAACCTATATCTATATTAATAAAATCTAGTGCAAGTCTGTGTTATATTTCACCTATAGTTTCATACAAAACTATAAGTTAGAAAAAAACAAACATAAGAAATCATGGCTAGTCCAGTTAGCTACATGAACAAATATAAAAGTTGTTGAAATGGTAAAACAATGTGTAGTAAACATGGATGGAATGGATATTGGGTTAGTTTTATAATTTTTCCATTAGGATCTTATGATCTACTCATTGGCATGTATTGGTTGGAGAAACATTCACCCCTTGTAAAATTGCATGAGGAGACCTTTAACTGAACAAATAATTTTTTCAAAAACATAACAGTGAAATGAATACCACAGAGAGTGTTGGTGAGAGAGATCTCTTCTTTACCATTAAAAAGGAGTGAAATGAATGGTTGTAATATTTATTTTGTTCAAATATTCAATAATATTGGAGAAAGGGATGATAATTTGTTAACGAATGATCCATTGTTGAAAGAGTTCCAAGATGTATTTCTAGAAGAAAATTCCAGCACTACTTCCTAAATGAGACATATATTTCACCATTGACTTAGTAAACGGATTTACATCGGTGTTTAAGGATCCGTACCATATGAGTGCTCCATAATTGATAAATATTAAGATGCAACTTCAAGATTTGTTAGATAAATAGTATATCATACCCAGTGTGTCTCTGTGGGGAGCATTAGTTTTGTTTGTCAAAAATAAAGATCGAACCTTACAATTGTGTATTGACTATAGAGAACTTAACAAGATGACTATTAAAAAAAAATATCCTTTTCCCCACATTGATAACTTGTTTTATCAAATCGAAGGAGCTAAGATTTTCTCTAAGATAGATTTGCAATCAGGTTATCACCATATTAGAATCAAGGAGGAGGACATACATAAAACTACATTTTTAACTAGATACAAGCATTATGAATTCGGAGTAGTATGTTTTTGTTTGACAAATTCCCTTACTACATTTATGTGATTGATGAACAAAGTGCTTATAAAGTATCTAGAAAAACTCATGATTGTGTTTATAGATGATATATTGATCTAATCTAAAATTAAGGAGGAACACGAGGAACATTGGAGAATATTCTTGGAGACACTTAGAGAGAACCAACTTTATGAAAAGTTTAGTAAATGTTAATTTTACCAAGACAAGGTACAATATTTGTGACACGTAATTTCTGGTGAAGGAATATCAATTGACTCAGAAAAGGTCAAAGCCATCTGGTACTGGCTAGTGCAAAAGAATGTGTCAGATGTCCAATATTTCATTGGTATCACATGTTATTACCATAATTTTATAGAGGGATTCTCCAAACTTGCTTCTCCAATAACTTCATTACGGAAGAAAGGAACCTGAACAAAAAAATGCCAAGAGAGCTTTAAAAAACATAAAATATTATTGAAAACAATACTTGTCTTGAAAATAGTAGATGCACATAAAAATTTGGTGTTCTATATACTAATGTCTCGAAATAATGATTAGGAGGAGTGTTGTTACAAGATGATCATGTAATTTGCTATGAGTCATGAAAAAATTTATTCAATGCATTCTCTGAAATTAAATTTTGTTGTGCATGCATTAAATATGTGGAGGAAATATCGATTGGGTAGGATATTCTTGTTGAAAACAAATAATATGAGTCTAAAGTACATTTTCAATCAACAAAAATTGAATGAAAGATAGGAAAAATGTTTATCTTTCTTAAGTGAGTATGATTCTGAGATAAAACAAATTAAGCAAAAAAAACTAAAATAGCCGACGTATTAATTTGCAAAGTGATCTAAAATAGAAAATAAATCAAGAGTAGAATGTGATGAAACTTATAAAAATTTATGGGAAAAATTACAGAACGATAATTTGGGTGAAGAAGAGTCGAAATTCAAATGTAATCAATATGGATTATGACTATATAAGGAAAAAATTTACATTCTAATTACTGCAGGTATGAAAAATTTAATATTGGCTAAGGTACATAAGAAATTGTACTGAAGTCACGTAGGCTAGCAAAAGACTATAAAATCCTTGAAAAAGGAACATTTCTAGCTCATAATGAAAATTGAAGTGGTTGAATATCTTGCTAGGTGTCTTGAGTGCCAACAACTTAAAACTTTACATTGTCACCGAGCTAGAATATTGCAGCGAATACCCATTCCTGAGCAGAAATGCAAAGTAATAAGCATGGATTTTATTACAGGGCTTCCTAAAACTAAGAAATAGAATAATTCCATTATGATATTAGTGGACAAACTTACTAAATTTGCATAGTTCATTCCCGTGAAATTAACTCATAAGGTGATAAACATTGCAGAAATTTTCATGAACAAAATATTTAAGATGCATGGTATACCAAACACTATAATTCCAGACAGGGACACATAATTCACCTTGAATTTTTGGAAGCATTTATTTAGTGGTTTGGATACGCAACTGAATTTTAGTACAACTTAGTATCCTCGAAACGATGGACATATTGAAAGGAATAAATGAATATTAGAGGATATGCTGTAGATGTATGTGATGGACTGTCCCACAAAGTTGGAAGAGTACCTCCACTTGGTTGTTTTTGCGTACAATTATGGTTATCAGACCTCTTCCAAGACAATTCCCTTTGAGTTAATGTATGATACAAAATACCAAACACCCATCAGTTGTGATATCCTGGTTCAAAGGATTATTTTGGGCCCAAATATGTTAAAAGAAATGGAAATGTTTATACAAAAAGAAAAACAAAACCTAAAAATTTCATAGGACTGAAAAAGAGATTTGCATATTTGAAAAGAACACATGCATAATTTAACACAGGGGATCATATTTATCTTAATTTCAGACCCAACAACATTGCATTCAAATTGGAAAAAAGTACAAAGTTGGCACCAAGGTATTGCAATCCATTTTAAGTGCTTTCTAAGGTAGGGCCAACGACCTACAATCTTGCACTTCCATGCATCCTAAAATTTCACAATGTATTTCATTGTTCACTATTAAATAATTATGTACATGAGATAACTCATGTTGTAAATTAGAAATTTATTCAGGTGGATCCCCCACGTGCTCTCGGAAGCAAGGAAATTGTGTTGTGGAACCAAGTCATTGCTGAGGCTAAAGTGCATTGTAGGTATTTTAGTTCTGAGGATGCTACTTGGGAGATGGAGGAAGCCATGAGAAATGCATACCCATCTCTATTTTGCAACTAGTATGCTCAAATTGGAACATCAAGGAATATTTTGAATTCAAGGTGGAGAGGATGTAATGTCCCTCTATTTACATATTTACACATTTAATTTCGTTCTAGCTTATGTCAAAATTTGATATTGTGAAAGTATTGGAAATGAATTGTGTGTAACTAAGTCATCATAAGCATTGATACAGAATACTTTTGTAACTTTTGTTTTTAATCTATTTAATTAACAAGAGACAAATTGATTAGATAATCTAATTACAAAGAGTAAATCATTATTCCATGGGCTAATGAAAAGGAGAAAACCACTAGAGTGAACTATCATCCATGGGAAAAGTGGAACCCTATTGCCAAATGTGTGGGATGTGAGGGAACAATCTAGCACACCAATATTCCAATATTACTCCCTAGGGTTAGGGATGATGCCAACATGAAAATGTTTAGGAAATTTATTAAAGAAAAGCATGTTATGAGGTAGGACGTTCTTGAGTACTTCTGAAGAAATAAGTTTGGTGGTTCTCTGAAGAAAAAAAATCAAAGAAATATGGGAAAGG
>JASDQU010737103.1:100479-119083 GCA_032191745.1 Picea mariana | reverse complement strand
ACTGTACTCTCCAACTCCCGACCTCCGATTCTCCAATGAGCTCCTTTTTCTTCACAGGCTGGCCCTCCAGGCTCAGCTCCCACCATATGACCACTACCTCTGCAACCATGGTATTACCTCATATCGCGACTTCGTAACTCGCTATGTCAAATACTTGGGCTTCCAACTCCCGATACCCGATGTACCGAAATGATAAGACGTACGTGAGTTGACTTTTCAACGGTTCCTATCTCACCGAGACTTCGGACCTCACAACCTCGCAACCTCGCAGGTTGAACCATCGGGCTTTCACCCTCCTATTCCGCGAATTCCCGAGATGCGAGAATTCAACGGAGTGTTGACTCCTATCTCCAAGCACCGTGTGTCCGCCCGTCGGCCGCGCAGTCCCACCTTATGCTCTGCCACGCGTCCACACGAATCTCGGCTCTCGGCACTTCGCGACTCATGAATCCTAACGCCAATACTTCGGGACTTCTCGCGGCGAGGTCCCGAGGGCTTCATGCCACCTATATTCCACTCGTTGACTCTGCTATGGCCCGAACTATCCTCCAACTGTCAGGATATCGCTTTCTCGCAATCTCATGATCCCCGCGTCCAAATCCTTGAGTCTTTTCTCACGAGGTCCCGATACACGATCCCACGTGCAGATCCAATGGTCCTCCTATGATCCGGATCCAACGGTTATCCTCCTTCTCGCGCCTCGCGACCTCACAACTTGGAGTAACCAATGTTTGGTCTCTCACCCTGCGAACTCCCGAGTTCGCGAGATCTCTCGATCTCTCGCCACCTATCCTCCTCAGATGGACGACTACAATCCTCTCGCTCCTTCGCCGCCTCGCGTCCTCGCACCTCGCGACTTTGAACACCCAATACTTGGGCTTTAACACTGCGAACTCCCGAATTCGCGAGATCTCTCGATCTCTGCCACCTGTCCTCCTCAGATGGACGGCTACAATCTTCTCGCTACTTCGCCACTTCGCGTCCTCGCGCCTCGCGACTTTGAACACCCAATACTTGGGCTTTAACCCTACAAACTCCTGAGTTCGCGANCGCGTCCTCGCACCTCGCGACTTTGAACACCCAATACTTGGGCTTTAACACTGCGAACTCCCGAATTCGCGAGATCTCTCGATCTCTGCCACCTGTCCTCCTCAGATGGACGGCTACAATCTTCTCGCTACTTCGCCACTTCGCGTCCTCACGCCTCGCGACTTTGAACACCCAATACTTGGGCTTTAACTCTGCGAACTCCCGAGTTCGCGAGATCTCTCGATCTCTGCCACCTGTCTTCCTCAGATGGACGGCTACAATCTTCTCGCTACTTCGCCACTTCGCATCCTCACGCCTCGCAACTTTGAACACCCAATACTTGGGCTTTAACCCTGCAAACTCCCGAGTTAGCGAGATCTCTCGATCTCTGCCACCTGTACTCCTCAGATGGACGGCTACAATCCTCTCGCTACTTCGCCACTCGTGAAGTCGAATGACTTCCTCTTCCAACCTTCGATGCCCGAGTCCCCGATGTGGGTAATCCTGTGACACGCAGCTGCTCCCAACGAACGGTCCAGATTAAACCTCGCTAATTCGGGGTTTCTGATGTCAAAGGACTCTCCTCACGTCCTTCATACTCCCGATATCCCGAGTGCCGATACCTTTTGGGATTCTCACTCTCCTAGTTTGCGAAGTTAAACCTCGCGTAGCTCCCAACTGATCTGATGGCTGTCGGATATTACGCTTTAGATCTAACGGCTCAGATCCATCCTTCCTTCCGTGCGCTTCTCCGGCTGCTCCCTGGATGCAAAAACCAACGGTCCAGATCCTATCGGCTGATCCACTGGCCGATATTTCTCCTCCCTGAGCTTCCTATGCACTTTCCTCCTACACTTGGAAGAATTTCAATCTTCCAAAGGGCTTCAACCTTTGCTGCTCCTCTCCGCGAGCTCCCGAATCTTGAGCTTCGCTACTGCGCGTAAAAGTGTTGTTCCTCCTGAGCTTTGGAAACTTGGACTCTCCAAAGGATTCTCCGATCTCTGCACTCCTTGCAGCCGACTCTGTGCGTGAAATCACTCGTCCTCCTGAGCTTATCCTCTGCTCAAGCAACTTCTCACTGGACCTTCTGGGTATTCAGTAACCCAGCGAAGATCCTTCAGTGGATTCTTCCTCAAGTAGCAGAACTCAAAGAGTTCTCTTCTCCTTCTGTGCCTATCTGCACACTTCCTCGACGCCCTCTTGGCGGAGTATCTTCTCGCAGAACATTTAGTAGTTCTGTTTTCCTTCTGTGCACCCTTTGCACCTGCTCAATGCCCTCCTGGAAGAGCTCTCAGAATCCTCAGCGATTCTGCTTCTCCTTCAAACTCTCAACAGAGTTCTTTCTCCAGCGCCTCGTGCTTACGCTCTATGCCCACCTAGCAGAGCTCCACAGGCTTACAGCAAAGTTCTGTCTGCAACTGTGTTTCAGCTACACAGCCTTGCCTCTAAGGTATTCAGCAAACTTGAGGTCTTCCTCCTGAGTTGTTGACTTCAGTTCCTGTGCCTCAACACGTCTTTGTCTGACTCCGCAGAGTTCAGAAGTGCATCCTCTGTGCACGGCTCTCAGAACCCGCAGCGTTCTGTCACACCCTCCTGGCGTGAAGCCTCAAAGACCTTCAACCTAAAATCAAATGAATTCCTGCAGAATGCATCAACATAACATACATTCACAACACACATAGAGGACACACACAGACATCCATTCAACACAGAAAATGCAGGAAAAACTGCTCTGTTATATTAAAAAGAAAATGCCTGTATTTTACAAAGGTGTTCTCGATCTCTCCTCGACTCTTCTCTACTCTACTATCACTCCCTCAAAATGAGATCTGGAAATCTCTTTTACCTGAGGGGCTCATCGAGCGCTTCCCTCCAGGTTCACCTACTCTAATAAATTACATCAATGGTTGTCTAGTCCAGTGCCTGGATCTAGATCTCAGCCAATCTAGCATTAAAGCCGATCCTATCTACTGCCTGCACAAGGCATGGCTTCCATGGATCACCAGCCTAAGCATTTAATTACATTGAATTTCAAATTTCAAATGAGGTTGTGCCTCTCTTAAATGCGCGATTTGAATTCGCGGACGTGGCTGGCTGGCTGACATGGAGCGATGCTCCTGCATCAACATTACAGATTGGTGACGTGGAAGTTGACTGTGTAAGAAGGTAACATGGGCCAATGAATGGTTGCCACATGGCCCAGTCATGGGCTGCCACGTGGCAACGAGAAAATTCCCAATAAGGGCCAGCAACCGAATTTCTAAAAAAAAAATACAATAATAATTCATACTGCCAAATATGACAGTGTATCCGCCATTTCATACCAGTCTGCCAAACTGGCGGCATATCCTCCGTTTTTAGCAGCAGTCCACCAACTTAGCGCAATTGTTGGTAACGGTTACAACAAATGTGTAAAAAAAGGAGGCATGCAGGTTTGACCCTAATACCTCCCCAACAACTTTCCCTTAATACACATCCTCCAACCATTGGGCCAAACAACCATATTGTTTAATCCACTCAGTTTTTAATTTAAAAACTGAATTTCACCAATGCACGGGGAAGAGGAAGGGCGCACGACGATATGACCTAGAACACAATTCAATGTAGTCTTAAAGAATTAATTGCAGGTTGTAGGCACAGAAACCGAGACGCATTTTCTCATGGGCGTGGGAGTGTCAGAGTTAGATTGAGGCATGGAGACAGTCATTTTGGGGTAATTCGACGCCATGAATTCAATGGTGTTGTATGTTTACTGATCTGAGCAAAACTTATACAATGTAATTCCAGAATGAGGTATACTTATGTATTTTGCCAAATTATTTTGTTGAGTTAATAAAAATGCCTACACATTTGAGAGCAGGACCCGGAGACGTAGTCCATCAGCGATCCAAGTGGATATTGGTGGCCACCCACCTATTCCAACTGGCTCCTTTTGTCAGTTTTTAGTTCAACACGTTCTTTTGTACTTCTTTGTAATTGTGGGTTCTACACTTCTTGGGCTGTCTGGTTCCCTACACATCTTCCAGGCGGATATTGGTGGCCTCCCATCTAATCCAACTAGCTTATTTTGTATGTTTTCATGTCACCACATCTTATTGTACTTCCATGGTCGTTTTGAGGCCCTAAATAGTGTTATTTTGGCTCACCACAGTCAAACGGTGGATGGAGTCAAAGTTTGACAACGTAATGTGTAGTTCTCGAAAATACCTTTCCAATGGGCTATCACACGCCTAAAATGGAGATCGTATGCAAAAGTTACGACCTCAAGAAGTTAATGTACTAACTTACCCAAACGGGGCCCACATGACTTTTGGCATTTCATCTCCTAGGGTTAGGTTTTTGGATGTCTAGGGTTTTGGCATTCATTTTTAACATAAAAAGGCCTTCAAATCCTCATTGTAATCATCTTCTTATGAATGAGCATAGCCATCACATCTCTTCTCAGAGATAAAGCTGCCACCATTCTAGCGAGTCTTGCACTCTATATTTTTACAGTTTTTTTACAATTCTTTCATTAATAGAAATCAAGTATTGTTGTATTTCTCTGTTTCTGGAAATTTCCATGAGTATTTCATTGTAATTTCTCTGATTTCATTTCGTTCTAAATATAATCTGGATCAATGGTATCAGAGCAGGTTGCTCTTGATCATTTTTTCAGCGCATGTCCCCAATGAGGTTCGAGTATAGCCAGTTGGGTCTCGAGTTTGTCTTTATTGAGGACAATCACTCTCACACGCCTAAGAAACCCTCGATGGCGGCAGAAAAGAAAAATGATAGAGCAGAAGATTCTATTAACCTGTTGCTTAAGCAAGCTCTCACATGACAAAGTGACGAAATGATGGAGAATTTTGCACACATTCTTCAACGCTTGTCGATAACAATAGGGGCATCTTCATCAAGCAGCCATTTTGGAGGAACATCTCCCTCCAAGGTACATGTTAATTTTGATATTCCCATATTTGAGGTCAGATAGATGCGGATGCTCTAGAAAAATGGTTAAATCTATTAGAAGGTTATCTCTCTGTTCAAAAAATTTCCGACAGGGAAAATATCACCTTCGCACTCCTCAAGACTCTCCCCCATGTCAAACATTGGTGGGAAACTCACTAGGAGCAAAGCTCCACAGAGGAATCTAGAATATATGGGGCTGAGCCCACTTGGGATTTTTTTGTGGATGTAGTCAAATAACAGTACTATCATGTTGATAACTATGAAGACCGGTACATGAGATGGACCACACTCTAGCAAGAGAAGAGCCAAAAAGTGTAGAGGTTCACAAATACTTTCCATACCTTGCGCACTAAGCTGGGTATCAAGGACTCCGAGTGGCATCTGGTTCTGAAATGTTGTGGTGCTCTACACAGGTACATCCAAACCGAAATGGATTTCCTAAACGTCTCATCATTGGGAGCTGCCTATCGATATACTATCAAAATCGAGAAAACATTTAACCACCAGAACAAATGGAAATTTGGGTCTGCAAATATGCAACAACCAAAGCATGGTAAAGACGACCCTAACCAACAGCCTCTAGAGAACCAGTCCAAGACACAAGACAAAAAGGGAAAAGGGAAGACGAAGAATGACATTGGGAAGTGGTGTGACTTCCACAAAATCCCCTGGCACAACACCGATGAATGTCGCTCAAAACAGCCATTGGTGGTTGAGGTCAAAGACACAGAGTCGAACCCTGATTCAGAATCCGATCCATAAAATATTGAAAACAGACAGATCATCGATGCATACCCCACTGCCACTATAGTGACCACAACAATTTAACCAGAAGAATCAGTGAATCCTAAAGAGGGTGAGCGCCTCTTCCATCCATAGATGTGGGTGAAGGGGACCCCGTTGTATTACATTATTGATAATGACAGCGAGAAGAACATCATCTCAGCTAAAATCGCCAAACAGTTGGGGGTTGTCGACAACACCACACCCACAACCATACAACATTGGGTGGCTTCACCAGGGATGAGATCTTCGTGTCAGCCAGTAGTGCCGCCT
The DNA here is from genome assembly GCA_032191745.1 of Picea mariana. Taxonomy (NCBI): domain Eukaryota; kingdom Viridiplantae; phylum Streptophyta; class Pinopsida; order Pinales; family Pinaceae; genus Picea; species Picea mariana. The sequence goes on along the minus strand of JASDQU010737103.1, from coordinate 113,047 downwards.
GTCCTATGGCATCCAACCATTCAAGGATGAGGTAGTGTGTGATGTTTCCCCTCTTGATGTCTGTGATGTGGTTTTGGGCCAACCACATATATGGAGACGTCATGTTGTCTATGAGTCTATACCCCGTAGTGTCATTATTACTCTGGGAGGTCAACTCTATCGGATACCAAAGGTAGTTCCGACAACTGCTCCACCAAAATTGTGCCGCAAGGTAATCTCTCATACTGCAAAATTCATACTCTTCACAATATGTTCAAAGGATGCACAAAAGACCGCTACAACCATTGCAGCCTCAACACCTTCTATCCAAAAAAAATAGATTGTCAAAGAAAACAAAGATATTTTTTCCTCACCTACAATGGTGCCTACACAATGCCTCGTCAAACCCAGAGACAACAGGTTGGTGGAGCATATTCAACCCCGCCAACAACCGGGTTGTGACAGTCTTCCACAGACCAAGCAACACAACTTCTCCAACAAAGTATGCAACTCGCCAAGATTCAGATTCAGAACATGCTTTCCCCTCTTCCCTGGGCACTCAACGCAATGGAGACCATTGCTTCCTAAAGGGGGAGGATTGATCTAGGTGGATATGGGTGGCTACCCACCTGTTCCAACTGGATCATTTTGTTAGTTTTTAATTCAACACATTCTTCTGTACTTCTTTACAATTGTGGGTACTACACTTCCGGGGCTGTTTGGAGCCCTACACATCTTCCAGGTGGATACTGGTGGCCTCCCATGTAATCCAACTGGCTTATTTTGTATGTTTTCATGTCAACACATCTTGTTGTACTTCCAGGGTTGTTTTGGCACCCTAAACAATGTTATTTTGGCTCACCACAATCAAACTGTAGACAGAGTTAGAGTTTGACAGCGTAATGCATAGTTCTCGAAAATACCTTTCCAATGGGCTATCACATGCCTAAAAAAGAGATCGTATGCAAAAGTTATGACCCTGGGAAGTTAATGTACTAACTTACCCAAACAGGGCCCACATGACTTTTGGCGTTTCATCTCCTAGGGTTATGTTGTAGGATGTCTAGGGTTTTGGAATTTCTGTTTAACATAAAAATACCTTCAGAGCCTCATTGTAATCATCTTCTTTTGAATGAGCGTAGTCGTCACATCTCTTCTCAGAGATAAAGATGTCACCATTCTAGCGAGTCTTGCACTCTGTATTTTTACAGTCTCTTTACAATTCTTTCTTTAATAGAAATCAAGTATTGTTGTATTTCTCTGTTTCTGGCAATTTTCCTGAGTATTTCATTGTAATTTCTCTGCTTTCATTTCATTTTGAATATAATCCAAATCAATCAAGGACGAACTCCGTTATCAAGTTTTTGTGTTCAGATTTGATACTTATGTCTCTTTAATATTGAATTTTTCCTTCTTTATGGTGCACTTCAGTTTATGCTCATTTAATACAATTCTTTAATAAGTAACATCAATGAAAATATCCTAGATTTAATACAAAAGTTGCAATACCGCAATTAATTGTTATCAAGAAGGGGATAACCCATTACCTAAAACGCATAACCGATGTCATCTGCGTGCTATTGAAATGTTCATCCGTCACTACAATCCCTTAACCCTGGACCCCAACCCATATCAATTCTTACAAAATTGATAAACGTTGCTCACTAATTTAATTAGATTAAATTAATTAATTAATTATGCCGAAAGGCGTATACCTATTGACAATGGGCAGAATTAATCACCTTTTAATCATAAATTTCAATCTTACGGTTCGCAATTGAAGATGCTGGCATATTCTTCGTCATCCTCTCTAATCAATGGATGAGATTTTAATAAATTAACTTCCGCTCATTTATAAAGATGTCCGTTTATGTGATTACTTTTTCACATTTACTAAATCAAATTAAAAAATTACTTGCTCATCACCAGATTGCCACGTTCAGTGATTAACAAATAACAATAGCTATTAAGAAACTGGACAGATGCGTATCGGCGCGTGGATGTAAATTGCTGCCGTTTCATTTCTGTTGAATTGGATTCGAATTAAAACGTTTTACAGTGCGCCGTCATTTTTTTACAGTGCGTCGTCATGTGAAATTATTGTGTGTGCATTTGAAATTACCATGGCGTTTCAAATTACTGCGTTTGCTTTTCAAATTTCTAAGTGAACTATGAAATCGCTGTATGCTCTTATCATCAAATGTTGTGTGTACTTCCTTTGTCGTTAGCCGATTTCATTAATTTAACAAAACAGTAAGAAAATAAATATGTTCGCAAAATAAATATGCCTTTCGGCGTTATCAGCCACAGTCACAATTATGTGGCTGTGCTAGTTTTAAACAAATGGACCCACGTTTTTTAAAATATTTGAGTTGCAGCCGACATATGTAAAATGATATTCTCACAGACAATAAATGATGGGAACTACATAATACAAATTGATAATTACAGGAAAGTATGGATTCAACATCTGATAACATTCCACAAGTGTTCGTTGATGCTCTGTTGAATGAATTTGCTTACGACCCGATTCGACTGCCTGTCCCAAAAGATCATGCTCAGATGCTTTACAACCGTAGAACAATCGAGAAGATTTGGGACAACAAACACAACGTCGTTAACCCCTACACCCTCCCTTCGACATTAGTAAGGCCATCCCCCAGATTCAGCTGAGGCAACAGATGTCTGAATACATCATCAAAAACAACACAAGCTGCCTTGAGGTCATTCTTGTGGATTACACTAAACCCTTGAACTCCGCAGATATGAAATATATGTTGATTGAATTAGTTATAGCTGGTGAGCATTTTTTTTAATGGTGAGCATTCAGAAGCCAAATCATGGAAGCAATTGTGGCAGAAATTGAATATGCTTCGTCTTTATTGCCAGTACATGCCAGAAAACAGAGAGATGTTTTTATCCGTAAAAGGATATGAATATTTTTTTAATGTGATCAATCTGGGAATACACTCGTTATGCCTCCAGTACTCTTTTTCAATTGAAAAAACCCAGGAGGTGATCAAAGAAGTGGCCAAAATCGTAGATCTCGTCGGTTTGAAAAATAGTTATCTGTAGAGGGTCCCTCCAGAAAATGTATCCGCGCTTCTACAAATTCTCTCTGGCCTTGTGGGGTTCGAGGACTTAAAAATCCAGAGTATGATTTTGACAATTTACCGTCGAATTCATGACGACTGCATTGATTATATTCTCGGAGGCTGTAGGGGGATTCCATTTTCTCTGTATCCGCTACTTGAGCGCCACAACTCCACTGATATAACAAATGAAGACCTCTACAATGTAACCACAATTCTCAAAGCTGTCTGGATATCACAATGTAATATCGACTTGGAGGGGGGATATTACGTTGACGGTCTTGTTAACGTAGTAATCATTTGCATTTCCCATTTTCAGGACCTGTATGCAGCTGCCACTCATCGTTAGGAAGAAGAGAAGAAGAATATCCAACTGATAAGTACGGAACTTGACCAAGGGCTCTTATTAATTCATTGCTTAGTGATGGTTGACGAAGAAAAAGAATATTTTGTGTCAGAGTGGAAAGAGATGCTCCAAAGTTTGGATATAGTAAAAGACATTGTGAGAATGGTGGAACTTGTGGTTACAGGTGTCAAATTCTTCAACTCATCACACCTGTGGTTTGGTTTAAATATTACAGCATCACTTTGTCAACAAGGCAGAGTTAGCGTGACAACGAGAAATAGCGTATTACAATGAATGACTATTAATTAACTATTTAATGGGACTTGTACGAGGAAGTTGGACTCATACATTTTTTTTTTAACCATGGGAACAGCAACCTCCCAAGTGTATATCCAATAGCCCGCAAGCCAGATATACCAATAACTTGTGACTTAGCAGGGGTCGAGATGTCCCGAGGCCCACTGAAGTGAACTTCTATCCCGAACCTCTATCCCAGGGGTCGTCTACCCTTCCAGCCTTGTCACAACGGGACAATATGAGCATCCCTACCCCCCGCCGATTTTGAACATGTGACCTCCCCGGAGATAACACATGTTCTTAACCATTGGGCCCACTCGTATCTAAATAAGGGGGTTAGGGTAGGACCTTAACACGCCCCCCCTTAAAGAAGCATTTTCCTCAAGGATGAAGGAGAAGAAATTGTTGTAGAATTGTTGTCAGTTCCCATGTGGCATGTTCTTGCTGCATGTCTTTCCACTATGTCAATACTTCTTTGATCGTGCATTGACACAACTATTTCTCTCTGGTATCCAATACTACTTCTCACTAGAAACAAATGAAATCTTCTTCATCAAGTTCTGATAGGTTGGTCTACACTTTCCAATTTTATCCCACAACATTCTTCAAATAGGACACAATAAAGACTGAATGAATCTTGGAGTGGGTTGGGAGAGCCTTCTTGTAGGCGACTGGATCAATGCATTGTATGATCTGACATGGACCATATATGTAACATCCCCTAGCTTAACCAAGGAACATTATTTGTGGAAAATACACATAAATTCAAAACATTTCTACTAACTAAATACTTGTAGCTTACCAGCTGCGAATTATACATGGATTTAACCATTGTAAATGTAACACCCCGGCTTTTGAGCCCCGTATTAAATATTTCATTTTGTTAAGTTATGAAAGGTCAGAGTACCTAAACAATTATTATGAGGCCAATGTGCCTAGGAAATGTAATGTTCTTATAATTATTAATATAAAACACATCATTGGATGTTAGACGGACAAGGACAAGAGTTATAGGGGGCTATGATTCCACAAGACAGGGGGTTTGAGGGGCTAGGTACTTATTTTTTAAATTTTAATTACCCATTATTATTTTAATGGAGAATAAAAGTTACATGAGCTTTTTCGGAGGAGGGAGGCCAAGTGGTTCCTTAATTTCAAGAATTACATAAACCCATCCTGGGTCTGTTTGGGGGGTTCTCGCTCTTGTTCTCATTTTGGTTCTTCTATTGGTTTCCTTCTCCTCCCATTAACTCACTCACACATTTTTCAAGACATCGCCTTACCATTTCATTCAGGAATTTTGTTCACTCTCAGTTTTGGTTCATTCCACCACCCCCCTCCTCTTTCCTCATTCGTGTCTTGGCTTGGGAAAGGAAAATGATTTTTCGAAGGGTAGCTAGGGTATTGTTGGTTGTAGATATTTCTAGTTTATTCCAACCATGAATCAAGACCTGCATGTCTAATATGCTTTGGTATGTGCTCATTTTTTTCCATAGTTGTGAGTCCTGAGAGTCCCAACACGATGATTTTGGACCAGCTACATTGGAGCACTGGAAGGAGATGGACAGTCCGAGGGACTGCGTGACAGAGAAGGGGGTCCATTCTCTTGGGTTGTCCAGGATGGGTAGAAGAGAGTTGGTGTACTTGGATTGTTGTGGGTGTTGGGAAGCCTGTGAGATCTTGAGTGCTAACTAGTTTGGGAAGCCGAGTGACACTCTGGAACCATCCTTGTAGATTTATAGACCTGGCTCGGGGGTGACATTGTTGTTGAAACTTGGAACATCAGTGTCTATGGTTGGGTGGAATTTCCTTGGTCTGCAGCCAGTTGGTGTCTTTTTTTATAAAAGATAAGTGCTCTTTCTTATGGTTATTTACTGTGTATCTTTATTTTCATTGTGTATTTAATTATCTATGAATTGTGCATCTATAATATGCATGCTTTCTCGTTATTGTTGTGCACGTCATATGGTTCATTTATTTTATGTTTATCATGAATCATAATTAATGCATGTGAATATTTCATGCATCCTTGTTAATTAAAGTCATATCAGGGGTCGAATTAGTCCAGAAGGGGACTTGTAGTTAACGTGCCCGACCCGTGGGTGGTTGGGTACGTTACAGATTGGTGACATGGAAGTTGACTATGTAAGTAAGTGACGTGGGCCAATGAATGGACGCCACGTGGCCCAGTCATGGGCTTCCATGTGGCAACGGGAAATTCCCAATAAGGGCCAACAACCGAATTTCTAAAAATATATATATTAATAATTCATACCGCCAAATATGACAGTGGATCCGCCTTTTCATACCAGTCAGCCAAATTGGCGACGTTTCCTCCATTTTTAGCAGCAGTCTGCCAACTTAGTGCAATTGTTGGTAACGGTTGCAACAAAGGTGTAAAAAAAGGAAGCCCGCAGGTTTGACCCCGGGACCTCCCCAATAACTCGCCCTTAATACACATCCGCCAACCATTGGGCCAAATGACCATATTGTTTAATCCGACTGGTTTTTAATTTAAAAACTAAATTTCACCAATGCACGGGGAAGAGGCAGGGCACGCGACGGTATGATCAAGCACAAAATTCAATGCAATATTAAAGAATTAATTGCAAGTTGCAGGCACGAAAACCGAGACGATATTTCTCATGGGCCTGGGAGTGTCAAAGATAGATTGAGCCATGGAGACAGTCATTTTTGGGTAATTCGACGCCACAAATTCAATGGTGTTGTCTATTTTTTTATCTGAGAAAAACTTCTACAACTTAATTCCAGAATGAGGTGTACTTATGTATTTTGCCAAATTATTTTGTTGAGTTAATAAAAATCCCTACCCATTTGAGAGAAGGACCCAGAGACGTAGTCCATCAGTGATCCAGGTGGATATCGGTGGCCACCCACCTATTCCAACTGGCTCCTTTTGTCAGTTTTTAGTTCAACACGTTCTTATGTAGTTCTTTGTAATTGTGGGTTCTACACTTCTGGGGTTGTCTAGAGCCCTACATAGACCCCCAGTTTCCCAGGTGAAATTGATCCCAGCGCAATAGAGGTTGATTCATAGGCGGTTACACACCCAGAGATCCTCCAGGCACAGATCAATATTCATCTGCAAAGGCAGGAGCGGAGCCCGTTGATTCGAAACCAGTAGTATCTTCCAGGTGGATACTGATGGCCTCCTATCTAATCCAACTAGCTTATTTTGTATGTTTTCATGTCATCACATCTTGTTGTACTTCTAGTGCAATTTTAGGGCCCTAAATAGTGTTATTTTGGCTCGTTGGAGTCAAACTGTAGATGGAGTCAGAGTTTGATGACGTAATGTGTAGTTCTCGAAAATAACTTTGCAAAGGGCTATCACGCGCCTAAAACAGAGATCATATGCAAAATTTACGACCCCGGGAAGCTAATGTATTAACTTAGCCAAACGGGGCCCATGTGACTTTTGGCGTTTCATCTCCTAGGGTTAGGTTTTTGGATGACTAGGGTTTTGGCATTCCAGTTTAACATAAAAAGGCCTTCAGAGCCTCATTGTAATCATCTTCTTGTGAATGAGTGTAGTCGTCACATCTTTTCTCAGAGATAAAGCTACCACCATTCTAGCGAGTCTTGCACTCTGTATTTTGACAGTCTCTTTACAATTATTTCATTAATAGAAATCAAGTATTGTTGTATTTCTCTGTTTCAAGCAATTTTCATGAGTATTTCATTGTAATTTCTCTGCTTTCATTTTGTTCTGAATATAATCTGGATCAATGGTATCAGAGCAAGCTGCTCTTGATCATTCTTTTCAGCGCATGTCCCCGACAAGGTCCGAGTATATCCAGTTGGGTCTTGAGTTTGTATTTCTTGAGGAAAATCACTCTCGCACGCCCAAGAAACCCTTGATGGCGGCAGCAAAGAAAAATGGAGGAGCAAAAGATTCTATTAACATGTTTCTTGAGCAAGCTCTCTCGCGACAGAGGGACGAAATGATGGAGAATTTTTCACACATTCTTCAATGTCTGCCGATAGAAACAAGTTCATCTTCATCAAGAGAACATTTTGGAGGAATCTCTCCCTTCAAGGTACAAGTTAATTTTGTTTTTCCCATATTTGAAGGTCAGATAGATGTAGATGCTCTAGAAAAATGGTTAAATCTATTAGAAGGTTATTTCTCTGTTCAAAAATTTTCCGACACGGAAAAGATAACCTTTTCACTCCTCAAGGCTCTCCCCCATGTCAAACATTGGTGGGAAACTCACTGGGAGCAAAGCTCCACAGAGGAATCTAGAATATATGGGGCCGAGCCCACTTGGGATTTTTTTGTGGATGCGGTCAAATAACAGTACTATCTTGTTGATAACTATGAATACCAATACATGAGATGGACCACACTCTAGCAAGAGAAGAGCCAAATATTGTCGAAGTTCAAAAATACTTTCCATACCTTGCACACCAAGTTGGGTATCAAGGACTTCGAGTGACATGGTTATGAAATATTGTGGGGCTCTGCACAGGTATATCCAAATTGAAATGGATTTCCTAAACATCTCATCATTGGGAGATGCTTATCGATATGTTGTCAAAATCGAGAAAAAATTTAGGCACCAGAACAAATGGGAATTCGGGTCTGCAAATTTGCAACAAAAAGGGAAAATCTAGACAACCAGTCCAAGACACAGGATAAAAAGGGAAAAGGGAAGACGAAGAATGAAACTAGGAAGTGGTGTGACTTCCAAAGAATCCCCTGGCACAACACCGATGAATGTCGCTCGAAACAGTCATTGGTGGTCGAGGTCAAAGACACGAAGCCGAACCCTGATTCGAAATCCGATCCAAAAAATATTGAAAATATACAAATCATCGACGCAGACCCAACCACGATTGTCGCGACCACAATAATTCAACCAGAAGAATCAGTAGATCCTGAAGAGGGGGAGCGCCTCTTCCATTCACAGATGTGTGTGAAGGGGACCCCATTGCATTACATTGTTGATAACGACAACCAGAAGAACTTCATCTCAGCTAAAGTCGTCAAACAGTTGGGGTTGTCGACAAAACCACACCCACAACCATACAACATCGAGTGGCTTCACCGGGGACGATATCTTCATGTCAGCCAACAGTGACGCCTGTCCTATGGCATCCAACCATTCAAGGATGAGGTAGTGTGTGATGTTGCCCCTCTTGATATCTGTGATGTGGTTTTGGGCCAACCATATATCTGAAGACGCCATGTTGTCTATGAGTCTAGACCCCGTAGTGTCATTATTACTCTAGAAGATCATCTCTATCTGATACCAGAGGTAGTTCCGACTACTACTCCATCAAAATAGTGCTGCAAGGTAATATCTCATACTGGAAAATTCATACTCTTCACAGTCTGTTCAAAGGATGCACAGAAGACCGCTACAACCATTGCAACCTCAACACCTTCTATCCAACAAAAACAAATTGTCAAAGAGAACGAATATATTGTTTCTTCACCTACAATGGTGCCTACACAATGCCCCATCAAACCCAGAGACAACAAGTTGGTGGAGCATATTCAACCACACCAGCAACCAAATTGTGACAGTGTTCCATAGACCAAGCATCACAACTTCTCCAACAAAGCACGCAACTCGCCAAGATTCATATTCAAAACATGCTTTCCCCTCTTCTTTAGGCACTCAATGAAATGGAGACCATTGCTTCCTAAGGGGGGAGGATTGATCCCGGTGGATATTCGTGGCCACCCACCTGTTTCAACTGGCTCCTTTTATCACTTTTTAGTTCAACACGTTCTTTTGTACTTCTGTGTAATTGTGGGTTCTACTCTTCCAAGGCTGTCTAGAGCCCTACACATCTTCCAGGTGGATACTGATGGCCTCCCATCTAATCCAACTGGCTTATTTTGTATGTTTTCATGTCAACATATCTTGTTGTACTTCCAGGGTCGTTTTGGGGCCCTAAACAGTGTTATTTTGGCTCGCCACAATCAAACTATAGATGGATTCAGAGTTTGACGTTGTAATGCGTAGTTCTCGAAAATGACTTTCCAATGGGATATCACGCGCCTAAAACGAAGATCGTATGCAAAAGTTACGACTTCGGGAAGTTAATGCACTGACTTACCCAAACCAGACCCACATGACTTTTGACGTTTCATCTCGTAGGGTTATCTTTTTGGATGTCTAGGGTTTTGGCATTCCTGTTTAACATAAAAATACCTTCAGAGCCTCATTGTAATCATCTTCTTGTGAATGAGCATAGCCATCACATCTCTTCTCAGAGATAAAGACGACACCATTCTAGCGAGTCTTGCACTCTGTATTTTTACAGTCTCTTTACAATTCTTTCATTAATAGAAATCAAGTATTGTTGTATTTCTCTGTTTCTAGCAATTTTCATGAGTATTTCATTGTAATTTCTCTGTTTTCAATTCATTTTGAATATAATCCGTATCAATCAAGGACGAACTTCGTTATCAAGTTTTTGTATTCAGATTTTATGTTTACGTCTCTTTAATATTGAGTTTTTCCTTCTTTATGGTACACTTCACTTTATGCTCATTTAATACAATTCTTTAATAAGTCGCATCGATGAAATATCATGGATAATTGTTCTTTCTTTTGGAAAATCATCATTATAAGGGTTATATTGTATAGATTTAATCTCAATGCTTGTAAGTGATTTTTTTGAGTTTATATTTCTCTAAATACCTTATGTTTTATTCAATTTTAAAGATTTAGGATAGCTATATAATATCAAGGTGAATAAATAGTTTCTAAGTCAGTTTAGGGTTGTTGTAATTAAGTAACTTTTAAATCTATTATATATTGAGATTTGTATTCTAAAAAATGGAAAATTAATTTTTATATTCATGTATTTGATTAAGCATAAGTTATATTCCATGTATTTGATTGGAGGTTTCGAACTGATAACTTTAGATAAGAATAACAATAATGGAATGAATTAACAAGAAACTCCATCACTAACTATTCTATACTGAGGGCCAAAGAGACTTCGACTTAACAAAAGTTGCAATATCACAATTAATTACGCCGAAAGGCGTATACTTATTGGAGATGGGCACAATTAATCACCTTTTAATCTAAAATTCTAATCCGATGGCTAACAATTGAAGATGCTGGCATATTCTTAGTGGTCCTCTCAAATCAATGAATGAAATTTAATATTGATAACTTCCTTGCATTTATAAATGCTTATGTTTACTTGTTTACTTTTTCACATTTACTTAATATGATTAATAATTTACTACTCTAATCAGTCATTGTTGCACTTATTTATTTTATTTTGAGGATATATTTATGAATATGAAGGGATCGACTCTTGAAGTCATATTGTTACAAGTAAGTGTTTTATTTTGGGGATATATTTATAAATTTGAAACAGCCTGACTCTTGAATCTGAAGAAGCTATCTATCGGCGTTCATCAGCCACAACTTAAGTGGCTGTGCTAGTTATTATCAAGAAGGGGATAACCCATTACCTAAAACGCATAACCGATGTCATCTGCGTGCTATTGAAATGTTCATATGTCACTACAATCCCTTCACCCTGGACCCCAACCCATATCAATTCTTACAAAATTGATAAACGCTGCTCACTAATTTAATTTGATTAAATTAATTAATTAATTTTAAACAAATGGACCCGCGTTTTTTAAAATATTTGAGTTGCAGCCCACATATGTAAAATGAGATTCTCACAGTCAATAAATGATGGGAACTACATAATCCAAATTGATAATTACAGGAAAGTAAGGATTCAACATCTGATAGCATTACAGAAGTGTTCGTTGATGCTCTGATGAATGAATTTGCTTACGACCCGATTCGACTGCCTGTACCAGAAGATCCTGCTCAGACGCTTTACAAACGTAGAACAATCGAGAAGATTTGGGACAACAAACACAACGCCGTTAACCCCTACACCTGCCAGCCCTTCGACATTAGTAAGGCCATCCCCCAGATTCAGCTGAGGCAACAGATGTCTGAATACATCATCAAAAACAACACAAGCTGCCTTGAGGTCATTCTCGCGGATTACACTAAACCCTTGAACTCCACAGATATGAAATATCTGTTGATTGAATTAGTTATAGCTGGCGAGCATTTTTTTAATGGTGAGCATTCAGAAGCCAATTCATGGAAGCAATTGTGGCAGAAATTGAATATGCTCCGTCTTTATTGCCAGTACATGCCAGAAAACAGAGAGCTGTTTTTATCAGTGAAAGGATATGAATATTTTTTTAATGTGATCAATCTGGGGTTACACTCGTTATGCAACCAGTACTCTTTTTCAATTGAAAAAACCCAGGAAGTGATCAAAGAAGTGGCCAAAATCGTAGATCTCGTCGGTTTGAAAAATAGTTATCTGCAGAGGGTCCCTCCAGAAAATGTATCCGCGCTTCTACAAATGCTCTCTGGCCTTGTGGGGTTCGAGGACTTGAAAATCCAGAGTATGGTTTTAAGAATTTACCGTCGAATTTATGACGACTGCATTGATTATCTTCTCGGAGGCTGCAGGGGGATTCCAGTTTCTCTGTATCCGCTACTTGAGCACCACAACTCCGCTGATATAACAAATGGAGACCTCTACAATGTAACCACAATTCTCAAAGATTCCTGGATATTACAATGTAATATCGACTTGGAGGGGGGATATTACGTTGACGGTCTTGTTAACGTAGTAATCATTTGCATTTCCCGTTTTCAGGACCTGTATGCAGCTGCCACTCATTGTCAGGAAGAAGAGAAGAAGAATATCCAACTGATAAGTACGGCACTTGACCAGGGGTTCTTATTAATTCATTTCTTAGTGATATCTGACGAAGAAAAAGAATATTTTGTGTCAGAGTGGAAAGAGATGC
>JASDQU010737103.1:73087-94152 GCA_032191745.1 Picea mariana | reverse complement strand
ACACAACTATTTCTCTCTGGTATCCAATACTACTTCTCACTAGAGACAAATGAAATCTTCTTCATCAAGTTCTGATAGGTTGGTCTACACTTTGCAATTTTATCCCACAACATTCTTCAAATAGGACACAATAAAGACTGAATGAATCTTGGAGTGGGTTGGGAGAGCCTTCTTGCAGGCGACTGGATCAATGCATTGTATGATCTGACATGGACCATATATGTAACATCCCCTAGCTTAACCAAGGAACATTATTGTGGAAAATACACATAAATTAAAAAACATTTCTACTAACTAAATACTTGTAGCTTACCAGCTGCGAATTATACATGGATTTAACTATTGTAAATGTAACACCCCGGGTTTTGAGCCCCATATTAAATATTTCATTTTGTTAAGTTATGAAAGGTCAGAGTACCTAAACAATTATTATGAGGCCAATGTGCCTAGGAAATGTAATGTTCTTATAATTATTAATATAAAAGACATCGTTGGATGCTAGACGGACAAGGACAAGAGTTATAGGGGGCTATGATTCCACAAGAGAGGGGGCTTGAGGGGCTAGGTACTTATTTTTAATATTTTAATTATCCATTATTATTTTAATGGAGAATAAAAGTTACATGAGCTTCTTGGGGCGAGGGAGGCCAAGTGGTTCCTTAATTTCAAGAATTACATAAACCCATCCTGGGTCTGTTTGGGGGGTTCTCGCTCTTGTTCTCATTTTGGTTCTTCTGTTGGTTTCCTTTCTCCTCCCATTAACTCACTCATACATTTTTCAAGACATCGCCTTACCATTTCATTCAGGAATTTTGTTCACTCTCAGTTTTGGTTCATTCCACCACCCCCCTCCTCTTTCCTCATTTGTGTCTTGGCTTGGGAAAGGAAAATGATTTTTCGAAGGGTAGCTAGGGTATTGCTAGTTTATTCCAGCCATGAATCAAGACCTACATGTCTAATATGCTTTGGTATGTGCTCATTTTTTTCCACAGTTGCTAGTCCTAAGAGTCCCAACATGAAGATTATGGACTAGCTGCACTAGAGCCCTAGAAGGAGATGGACAGTCCGAGGGATTGCGTGACAAAGAAGGGGGTCCATTCTCTTGGGTTGTCCAGGATGGGTAGAAGAGAGTTGGTGTACTTGGATTGTTGTGGGTGTTGGGAAGCCTGTGAGATCTTGAGTGCTGACTGGTTTGGGAAGCCGAGTGACACTCTGAAACCATCCTTGTAGATTTATAGCCCTGGCTCAGGGGTGACATTGTTGTTGAAACTTGAAACATCAGTGTCTGCAGTTGGGTGGAATTTCCTTGGTCTACAGCCAGTTGGTGTCTTTTTTTATAAAAGATAAGTGCTCTTTGTTATGGCTATTTACTGTGTATCTTTATTTTCATTGTGTATTTAATTATCTATGAATTGTGCATCTATAATATGCATGCTTTCTTGTTATTGTTGTGCACGTCATATGGTTCATTTATTTTATGTTTAGCATGAATCATAATTAATGCATCTGAATATTTCATGCATCCTTGTTAATTAAAGTCATATCAGGGGTCGAATTAGTCCAGAAGGGAACTTGTAGTTAGCGTGCCCGACCCGTGGGTGGCTAGGTACGTTACAGATTGGTGACATGGAAGTTGACTATGTAAGTAGGTGACGTGGGCCAATGAATGGATGCCACGTGGCCCAGTCATGGGCTTCCACGTGGCAGCGGGAAATATCCCAATAAGGCCCAACAACCGAATTTCTAAAAAAATGTATATTAATAATTCATACCGCCAAATATGACAGTGGATCCGCCTTTTCATACCAGTCAGCCAAACTGGCGACGTATCCTCCATTTTTAGCAGCAGTCTGCCAACTTAGTGCAATTGTTGGTAACGGTTGCAACAAAGGTGTAAAAAAAGGAGGCCCGCAGGTTTGACCTCGGGACCTCCCCAATAACTCACCCTTAATACACATCCGCCAACCATTGGGCCAAACAAACATATTATTTAATCCGCCTAGTTTTTAATTTAAAAACTGAATTTCACCAATGCATGGGGAAGAGGCAAGGCGCGCAACGGTATGACTGGGCGCAAAATTCAATGCAATATTAAAGAATTAATTGTAGGTTGCAGGCACAAAAACTGAGACGATACTTCTCATGGGCCTGGGAGTGTTAAAGATAGATTGAGCCATGGAGACAGTCATTTTTGGGTAATTCGACACCACAAATTCAATGGTGTTGTCTATTTTTTTATCTGAGAGAAACTTCTACAACTTAATTCTAGAATGAGGTTTACTTATGTATTTTGCCAAATTATTTTGTTGAGTTAATAAAAATCCCTACCCATTTGAGAGAAGGACCCAGAGACGTAGTCCATCAGTGATCTAGGTGGATATCGGTGGCCACCCACCTATTCCAACTGGCTCATTTTGTCAGTTTTTAGTTCAACACATTCTTATGTACTTCTTTGTAATTGTGAGTTCTACATTTTCGGGGTTGTCTGGAGCCCTACACATCTTCCAGGTGGATACTGGTGACCTCCTATCTAATCCAACTGGCTTATTTTGTATGTTTTCACGTCAGCACATCTTGTTGTACTTCTAGTGCCATTTTGGGGCCCTAAATAGTGTTATTTTGGCTCGCCAAAGTCAAACAGTAGATGGAGTCAGAGTTTGACGATGTAACATGTAGTTCTCGAAAATAACTTTGTAACGGGCTATCACGCACCTAAAAAAGAGATCGTATGCAAAATTTACGACCCCGGGAAGCTAATGTACTAACTTAGCCAAACGGGGCCCACAGGACTTTTGGTGTTTCATCTCCTAGGGTTAGGTTTTTGGATGTCTAGGGTTTTGGCATTCTAGTTTAACATAAAAAGGCGTTTAGAGCCTCATTGTAATCATCTTCTTGTGAATGAGTGTAGTTGTCACATCTCTTCTCAGAGATAAAGCTGCCACCATTCTAGTGAGTCTTGCACTCTGTATTTTTATAGTCTCTTTACAATTCTTTCATTAATAGAAATCAAGTATTGTTGTATTTCTTTGTTTTTGGCAATTTTCATGAGTATTTCATTGTAATTTCTCTGCTTTCATTTCGTTTTGAATATAATTTGGATCAATGGTATCAGAGCAAGCTTCTCTTGATCATTCTTTTCAGCGCATGTCCCCGACAAGGTCCGAGTATATCTAGTTGGGTCTTGAGTTTGTATTTCTTGAGGAAAATCACTCTCGCACGCCCAAGAAACCCTCGATGGTGGCAACAAAGAAAAACGGAGGAGCAAAAGATTCTATTAACATGTTTCTTGAGCAAGCTCTCTCGCGACAGAGGGACGAAATGATGGAGATTTTTTCACACATTCTTCAACGCCTACCGATAGAAACAGGGGCATCTTCATCAAGAGAACATTTTGGAGGAACCTCTCCCTTCAAGGTACAAGTTAATTTTGATTTTCCCATATTTGAAGGTCAGATAGATACGGATGCTCTAGAAAAATGGTTAAATCTATTAGAAGGTTATTTTTTTGTTCAAAATTTTTTTGACACGGAAAAGATAACCTTTTCACTCCTCAAGGCTCTCCCCCATGTCAAACATTGGTGGGAAACTCACTGGGAGCAAAGCTCCACAAACGAATCTAGAATATATGGGGTCGAGCCCACTTGGGATTTTTTTGTGGATGCGGTCAAATAACAGTACTATCTTGTTGATAACTATGAAGACCAATAAATGAGATGGACCACACTCTAGCAAGAGAAGAGCCAAACAGTGTCGGAGTTCAAAAATACTTTCCATACCTTGCACGCCAAGTTGGGTATCAAGGACTTCGAGTGACATATGGTTCTGAAATATTGTGGGGCTATGCACAGGTACATCCAAATCGAAATGGATTTCCTAAAAATATCATCATTGGGAGATGCCTACCAATATGTTGTCAAAATCGAGAAGAAATTTAGGCACCAGAACAAATGGGAATTCGGGTCTGCAAATTTGCAACAAAAAGGGCAAATCTAGATAACCAGTCCAAGACACAAGACAAAAAGGGAAAAGGGAAGATGAAGAATGAAACTGGGAAGTGGTGTGACTTCCAAAAAATCCCCTGGCACAACACCGATGAATGTCGCTCGAAACAGTCATTAGTGGTCGAGGTCAAAGACATGGAGCCGAACCTTGATTCGAAATTCGATCCAAAAAATATTGAAAACAGATAGATCATCGACGCAGACCCAACTACCACTGTCGCGACCACAATAATTCAACCAAAAGAATCAGTAGATCCTGAAGAGGGGCAGCGCCTCTTCCATTCACAGATGTGTGTGAAGGGGACCCCATTGCATTACATTGTTGATAACGACAACCAAAAGAACTTCATCTCAGCTAAAGTCGTCAAACAGTTGGGGTTGTTGACAAAACCACACCCGCAACCATACAACATCGAGTGGCTTCACCAGGGACGAGATCTTCGTGTCAACCAACAGTGACTCTTGTCGTATGGAATCCAACCATTCAAGGATGAGGTAGTGTGTGATGTTTCCCCTCTTGATATCTGTGATGTGGTTTTGGGCCAACCATATATCTGGAGACGTCATGTTGTCTATGACTCTAGACCCTGTAGTGTCATTATTACTCTAGAAGATCATCTCTATTAGATACCAGAGGTAGTTCCGACTACTACTCCACCAAAATAGTGCCGCAAGGTAATATCTCATACTGCAAAATTCATACTCTTCACAGTCTGTTCAAAGGATGCACAGAAGACCGCTACAACCATTGCAGCCTCAACACCTTCTATCCAACAAAAACAAATTGTCAAAGAGAACGAACATGTTGTTTCTTCACCTACAATGGTGCCTACACAATGCCCCGTCAAACCCAGAGACAACAAGTTGGTGGAGCATATTCAACCACACCAACAACCAAATTGTGACAGTCTTCCATAGACCAAGCAACACAACTTCTCCAACAAAGCACGCAACTCGCCAAGATTCATATTCAAAACATGCTTTCCCCTCTTCTCTAGGCACTCAATGAAATGGAGATCGTTGCTTCCTAAGGGGGGAGGATTAATCCAGGTGGATATTCGTGGCCACCCACCTGTTTCAACTGGCTCCTTTTATCACTTTTTAGTTCAACACGTTCTTTTGTACTTCTGTGTAATTGTGGGTTCTACACTTCCGGGGCTGTCTAGAGCCCTACACATCTTCCAGGTGGATATTGGTAGCCTCCCATCTAATCCAACTGGCCTATTTTGTATGTTTTCATGTCAACATATCTTGTTGTACTTCCAGGGTCATTTTGGGGCCCTAAACAGTGTTATTTTGGCTCGCCACAATCAAATTGTAGACAGAGTCGAAGTTTGACGTTGTAATGCGTAGTTCTCAAAAATGTCTTTCCAACAGGATATCACACGCCTAAAACGAAGATCGTATGCAAAAGTTACAACCTCGGGAAGTTAATGTACTAACTTACCCAAACCGGACCCACATGACTTTTGGCGTTTCATCTCCTAGGGTTATGTTTTTGGATGTCTAGGGTTTTGGCATTCCTGTTTAACATAAAAATACCTTCAGAGCCTCATTGTAATCATCTACTTGTGAATGAGCATAGCCATCACATCTCTTCTCAGAGATAAAGACGACACCATTCTAGCGAGTCTTGCACTCTATATTTTTACAGTCTCTTTACAATTCTTTCATTAATAGAAATCAAGTATTGTTGTATTTCTCTGTTTCTGGCAATTTTCATGAGTATTTCATTGTAATTTTTTTGTTTTCAATTCATTCTGAATATAATCCGTATCAATCAAGGACGAACTTCGTTATCAAGTTTTTGTGTTTAAATTTTATGTTTACGTCTCTTTAATATTTAGTTTTTCCTTCTTTATGGTACACTTCACTTTATGCTCATTTAATACAATTCTTTAATAAGTCGCATCGATGAAAATATCATGGATCAATTGTTCTTTCTTTTGAAAAATCATCATTATAAGGGTTATATTGTATAGATTTAATCTCAATGCTTGTAAGTGATTTTTTGCATTTATATTTCTCTAAATACCTTATGTTTTATTCAATTTTAAAGATTTAGGATAGCTATATAATATCAAGGTGAATAAATAGTTTCTTGGTCAGTTTAGGGTTGTTGTAATTAAGTAACTTTTAAATCTATTATATATTGAGATTTGTATTCTAAAAAATGGAAAATTAATTTTTATATTCATGTATTTGATTAAGCATGATTTATATTCCATGTATTTGATTGGAGGTTTCGAACTGATAACTTTAGATAAGAATAACAATAATGGGATGACTTAACAAGAAACTCCATCACTAATCATCATTGTAATCATCTTCTTGTGAATAAAGACGACACCATTCTAATCATCACTAGCCATCACATCTCTTCTCAGAGATAAAAATGACACCATTCTAGCGATTCTTGCACTCTGTATTTTTACAGTCTCTTTACAATTCTTTCATTAATAGAAATCAAGTATTGTTGTATTTCTCTGTTTCTGGAAATTTTCATGAGTATTTCATTGTAATTTTTTTGTTTTCAATTCGTTCTGAAATAATCCGTATCAATCAAGGACGAACTTCGTTATCAAGTTTTTGTGTTCAAATTTTATGTTTACGTCTCTTTAATATTGAATTTTTCCTTCTTTATGGTACACTTCACTTTATGCTCATTTAATACAATTCTTTAATAAGTCGCATTGATGAAATATCATGGATCAATTGTTCTTTCTTTTGGAAAATCATCATTATAAGGGTTATATTGTATAGATTTAATCTCAATGCTTGTAAGTGATATTTTTGTGTTTATATTTCTCTAAATACCTTATGTTTTATTCAATTTTAAAGATTTAGGATAGCTATATAATATCAAGGTGAATAAATAGTTTCTAAGTCAGTTTAGGGTTGTTGTAATTAAGTAACTTTTAAATCTATTATATATTGAGATTTGTATTCTAAAAAATGGAAAATTAATTTTTATATTCATGTATTTGATTAAGCATAAGTTATATTCCATGTATTTGATTAGAGGTTTCGAACTCATAACTTTAGATAAGAATAACAATAATGGAATGACTTAACAAGGAATTCCATCACTAACTATTCTATACTGAGGGTCAAAGAGACTTCGACTTAACAAAAGTTGCAAAACCACAATTAATTACGCCGAAAGGCGTATACCTATTGGAGATGGGCACCATCAATCACCTTTTAATCTAAAATTTTAATCCGATGACTAACAATTGAAGATGCTGGCATATTCTTAGTGGTCCTCTCAAATTAATGAATGAAATTTAATATTGATAACTTCCTTGCATTTATAAATGCTTACGTTTACTTGTTTACTTTTTCACATTTACTTAATATAATTAATAATTTACTACTCTAACCAGTGATTGTTGCACTTATTGTTACAAGTAAGTGTTTTATTTTGGGGATATATTTATAAATCTGAAACAGCCCGACTCTTGGATTCATCAACCACTCTTGAATCTGAAGCGATCTATCGGCGTTCATCAACCACAACTTAAGTGGCTGTGCTAGTTATTATCAAGAAGGGGATAACCCATTACCTAAAACGCATAACCGATGTCATCTGCGTGCTATTGAAATGTTCATCTGTCACTACAATTCCTTCACCCTGGACCCCAACCCATATCAGTTCTTACAAAATTGATAAACGCTGCTCACTAATTTAATTAGATTAAATTAATTAATTAATTTTAAACAAATGGACCCGCGTTTTTTAAAATATTTGAGTTGCAGCCCACATATGTAAAATGAGATTCTCACAGACAATAAATGATGGGAACTACATAATCCAAATTGATAATTACAGGAAAGTATGGATTCAACATCTGATAGCATTCCAGAAAAAGAATATTTTGTCTCAGAGTGGAAAGAGATGCTCCAAAGTTTGGATATAGTAAAAGAGATTGACTTGTGGTTGCAGGTGTCAAATTCTTCAACTCATCACACCTGCGATTTGGTTTAAATGTTACAGCATCACTTTGTCAACAAGGCAGAGTTAGCGTGACGACGAGAAATAGCGTCGTTAAAGTTTGTGGAGATTTTCTTCGAAGTGATTCTGTGAATGAATACGATACACAGGTTAAGCTATTGCTTCATGGCAATATGCTCAAAGCTTTTGAGGCAGATTTTTTTTAAACTTGAAACTTGGCTTTATGGAATTTTTATTCATTAAATTGGTTAAAATTGTTAAATCTATGGAAATTGTAATTTCTGATTGGTAGAGATAATGAGATTGTAAATTGTGGTTCAATTTTAAATGGTTGAATTTAAAAAAATAGATATTAACTTAAAAACCAAAATTTTAGTTAGGTTTTAGTACACGCCCCCATGCAGACTGATTCCAAATTCCAATCAAAGTAATAATTTCTTAACGTTAATATAAGAAAGCCATGATGGATAAAATACAATTGAAATTTGAGTAATTCATTAAATTGGTATTGAAATTTCTTATTGCTCGATTGAATTGGAACTTGAAAAAGTTTATAAGTCAGGGCTTTTAAAATAAGTTTATAAATTGCTTTTTAAATTTAATTTTTATATAAATATTACTCCTTCAATTGTTCCACGATCCAAAATTCATGAATTCAATGCAATCATGTTTAAAGAAATTATTAGGAACATAAACAATTGTCCTATACTTCTTAACCCTATGATATTTTTAGTCAACAAAATGTATTAATAATATATTAAGATTAGTCAATAGTTATAGAAGTTAGGGATATTAGGGTTTGAGTTACTATTATTATTAGAGTTAGGGATATTAAGTTTAATTAATATATAAAGATATTAGTTATTAGTATATATCATTAACAATACTTTATTAATAATCACATTAATACATAATAATAATACTTTATTAAATTTATAAATAGTTTGTATTATTATTAATGCTTTACATAGTACTTTATTTATACTATTTTATATAGTTTGTATTATTATTAATTATTATTCATATAATAATTACCTATATTTTATAACGATACATTAATACATTAAGGGTATGTATTGGTATGTATGTATATTATACATACATATTTTTTATACAATAATTATTAATTAATATTAATAATTAGTCATGTCAACCATGTATTAATGGTTATCAGGGTTACAATGATAAGATATGTTAATTTTAGTTTGAGAATATGGATTAATCATTGGGTAGAATTTATTCTTTTTACTATATGGTTTTTAATGAAAGTTATATATATGGTTGGACTTTCTAATCAGTCTTGGTTATCTTTATGCATTAACCTTGGTTGGCTATTGGTTTGCTTCCAGAATCATTCTCTGTCAAGGTTGGCTATTGGTTTGCTTCCAGAATCATTCTTTGTCAAGGTTAAGATGCTAGGGGGTGGCTTCGGCCTATGGTTGGGTGACAATATTGTTATATTGCCTATCGTTAAACGAGCACATCCAATATTCTAACAAGTAATGGGCCCACACTATCTTCAGACAGTCTTACCGTGGAAGATAGATTGGGAGGATTTACTCAGTTACAGTTGCAATTGCAGCCAGTTTTTGATGCAACAACGAAACCCTAACCCTCTTGTTGAGGCACCTTAAGTGAAGGGATTGACCTAATTTTTGGATAACCTAGTGCACCCTAGCCTAGCGCACCCCCTGGTATTCTCAGCAAGCCAAGACGTCAAGTTTGAGTTTTTGGTCAAAGTAGAAGGTTGACCAAGTCAAAGAAGTTATGACTTACTCTATGAAGTTGGAAAACAAGTTAGAAGGGGCTTCTAACTTCAAAGCGTGGAAGACAAGGATTGGCCTCATCCTTGCCAAGAATAAGGTGTTGGACATCGTGAAAGGAAAGATCATGGAACCACAGTTCGAAGAAGGAAAAGAGAAGGAACCCCAAAACATTGCAATTATGGAGAAGTTCAAAGATAATGACATCAATGCCATGAGTATCATAGTGGATTCTATAAAAGACCACTTTATACCCTACATCTCCCATCTTGACTCGTCTAAGAAGATGTATGATGCCCTAACAAACCTCTTCTCAGTCAGAAACATTGGACAGGTAATGAGTTTGAAGAATGAGCTCCGTGACATGAAAATGAATAATGATGACAACATAACATCACAATTTGTGAGGATCTCTCAGTTAAGAGATCAACTACAAGCTATTGAAGAGATCATTTCAGATAAGGAACTGGTAAATATAGTACTCAATGGTCTTCCCAAAACATGGGATGCATTTGCCGCAAGAATGAACACAAGGAAGGAGTATCCTACATTTGAAGAACTTTGAACTTGTTGTGCACAAGAAGAATCAAGGATTAGCACAAAAGAGAAACCCCAAAAGAAATACGATGATCAAGCCTTCACAACAAGGTTCAAGAATTTTAGGATTAAAAGGAAGTTTGGCTCAAGGAAGAAGCCAAATCAAGAGAAAGATATGTCAAAAATACAATGCTTCAACTGTCGAAAATATGGTCACTACAAGAATCATTGTCCTGAGCTAAAGAAAATGAAGGAAACACACGAAGCATCGATTGTCGAAGAAAGAAAACCCTCAAAGAAGACCAAGCAGGATAAAGCATACTTCTTCTTCTAAGACAAGGTAACACTATTCTTCATATTTCTTGTACATACCATGTTTACGTAGTTTTTGTACATATCTTGCATATCTATTTCTTAGAAGATAAGATGTTCAAAGAGAAACAATACCTATGAAAGAATAACAAGATAAGGATTGATATCACGATAACTAAGACAAGAAATACACATGGAAAGATGAAGTACATTGACAATTCTTGTGGAAGCTATTACAACTGCCGAAATCAGAATCAAACTTGAAGAAACCTAGAAGAAGTAAAAACCGAAAGAAGTCAACAATCAAAAGGAAAAGACTTGTGACACTTTGTAGAAGGCAATAAGGATGCAAACAGAAGCGTGGATTTTCTTAGATGAAGGGAGTCAATTATATAATTCCAAAAAGAAGAGCATGCATTCATGCATGAAGCAAGGATTGGGAGGGAGCTAATCCTAGATAATATGATCCATTGAATATTATGAAGTATCTATCCATGTTCCCATAAATGGTAGCAACAATGAAAAGCATCATGTGTTCAGTTAGACTTTAGAAGAAGTCCCCTTCGAAAAGAATCCTTAAAGTATCATTGGTTGTCCATCCACATCCATGATCATATGATGAAAGGAAGAAAGTTGGAAACTTCAGGGCATGGAATATATAGAAAACTCCATGGACCCAAGAGCTAAAGAGAAACATGAGGAAGAACATGAATATTCCAAGAGAGAAAGAAAAGCTAGAGAAACCAGTCATTATATCAAGAATCACAAAACTACCAGCTTGATTTGAACCCACTAGAAACAATCAAGAAGAAGAAACAGAAGTTGTGATGAAGAACAATGTATGAAAGACTTATGAATAGAATCATTGTGAGATTCAAAGCTATAGGTTCTCCTAGATGGAGGGAGAAGACTATGATGATTGCTTTCTTCCAGTAAACCAAACATACCTCTACATGAGCCATTATATCTTCTGCAATATCCATGGGTTGGATTTTATATTAGATGAATGTAAGGAATGTTCTCCTTAATAGAGTAATTGAACAAGAATCTTATGTAGAGAAACCTCAAGGTTTTGAGGTATACCAGAAAGAGACTCTTATATGCAGATGGAAGAAGATCTTATATGGATTCAAACAACTTGGTGCAAAGCCTCCAATGCATAGCAAAAACATGGTGAAAACTTTCTATAACAGAGATATTGTATTAGAATGGTTACTCAGAAGTCCAGGATGATGGTTTGTTAATCCATGACAAACTGTCATGATGACAGAAGAAGTACCACTTGGATATGTTCCAGTTTGACCCTTGCCACAATGTTATGAGCTAGCAGGAAACAAAAGAGTTGAATAAAACTATGATATACTATAATAATCAAAGCTATATGAAGCCTTCAGAGAAAACCAGTATTCCAGAAAGACCAAAGTACATTGAGATCAAGCATTACATTCTCCATGATGAGGTCCAGAAAGGAGAAGTGTTTCTCCAATATATCTCCACAGATGAGCGAATAAGCATATATTTTGGTAAAGCCTATGTCCAAGATGAAAGAGTTTGTGTACTCAAGAAACAAGATAGAGCTCATGGAGACGACTTCCTTATTGAAAAGGGAAGAGATGACTCCCAGGTTAGGAGGGAGCACTGATGTGTTATTGATTTATGGATAGTCATTTTTTAGTTCGAAAAATGGTCCACGATGAGCAGTTCCTTTCCATTTCGGAAAGTGGTTTGAGATTTCTAACAGACAAGCATTTTCCAGTTCGGAAAATGGTTCAAATCAAACGGTCATTTTCATAATGAAAATGGTTCAATGGATTGTTGATGTACAATAGACAACAATTCCCCTTGTGTCCAATGTCGGGGAAATGGTCTAGGACAGCATTTATTTTTGGCAGTCACTCTCAGTAGTGGTCAAGAAGACTGGTCCACCTCGTCGGGCAGTCATTCTTTCGAAGCTCACGGTTGTGAGCAGTTTCGAAGAATGGTATGTTTTGGAGGTTAGTGTAGGACAGTCATTTCCTTAGGAAATGGTCTAGACAGTCATTCCTTAGGGCAAACTCATTCTCTCCAGGTTTCACTTTGTTTAGTGCCAGAGCAATAGCCCAGTTAGGTGAATGGTCCAAGTTCAGCAATCAGGGACAGGCATTCGCTAGGGCAGACTCATTCTCTCCATGTTTCACTTTGTTTTGTGCCGGAGGAATGGCCCAGATAGGTGAATGATCCAGGCTCAGAAATCAGGACAATTATTCTTCTATGCTTGAGAAGAATACTCCAGTAGCTCATGACTGATGTTTTACCTTCTGAGGGCAAATGCTTTTCTAGATCTCATAGATGTGAGTGGAAGAATGGCCCAGATGATTCAGTTTATATCATGACATTGTTTTTCTGTGCAGGTTGATATCATATGATATGATTGCTATGGAGATTGCATGTCTCTGGACAGTAGATGTATGCTATTGTGGTGGATGTGTTTCACTGGTTGTGACTATGTGTCACTGATTAAGTAGTTGTGTGCTACTTGGTGTGATAGTGTACCACTGGATTGTAGTTGTGTACTACTATGGATAGACACAGTTGTGTTCTATTGAATGACATTCTTCGGATTTCCTTGTAGACTATCAGTAGTGTTGAAAATGATTATCAACTAGATGGATGATCAGTGTACTGATGGACAGAATGGTTTTTGTATCACTCCTTGGAATGAGTGACTTATTCAGCATCATTTATGATTACTCAGATGGAGTATGGTTTCGAGAGATGATGCAGTTTATATTGTCATATGACACTGATAGTGATGATGGTGCTCATGATTTAATCATGAGATAGTCCATACGACTATGATGATGCTATCGGTTGAATGGTATGTTTGTGCTCAATACCATTGCCTTCAATACCTCGCTATCTAGGAGGGAGTGATGATATTATGGTAGCCGTGGGAGGTATTTACCTCCACGTTTAACCCTGACGAGAATAGAATATTCTGGGAAGCAAGAAGTAACCCTAAAGAATTGAACATAACCCTAGAAGACAAGTCATCTCAAGGAAATAATTAATATTAAGTATTTAGTCTCCAGAATGATAATTCGGCCCAGACAACTCAGGAAACAGTATAAATACAAGTAGCCAGACCTCATTTTGTACACACCGCTCAGAATTGCAGTTGGGAAGAAGTGTGCACTACAGGAACTGGGCTAGTGCAGAAGTTTGGGGAGCAACTCCAGCCGGCCGCTGTCGCAATCTAGTTTCTTGGTTTAGGCTTGGACTTTCTATTGTTTATGGCTGGACTTTGTGATCAATCTTGGTTATCTTTATGCATTAGCCTTGGTTGGCCATTGGTTTTCTTTCGGAATCATTCTTTGTCAAGGTTAAGGTGCTCAGGGGTGGCTTCGGCCTATGGTTGGGTGAAAATATTGTTATATTTTATATGGTTAAATGAGCACATCCAATATTCTAACAAAACATTGCCTCCTCGTTTGTTATGAACATAGGCCCGTCGTTGCAATCTAATGAACATAGCCATATTGTCGCAATGTGACAATCATAGTAGTGTCACATTTTGACAAACATAGTAACGTCACAATGTTATGAACATAGCCCTTTCATTGCAAGGTGAAAAACATTGCCCCATTATCGCAATGTGACGAACATTATTATTGTCAAAATGTGATAAATATATCCTCGTCATCACAATGTGAAGCTCTATTCTTGCAATGTGATAAACGTAGCTATGTCGTCCCAATGTGATGAACATTTATTATTCTCACAATATGATGAATATAGCCTCTTCATCACAATATGATGAATATAGCCTCTTCATCACAATGTGATGAACATAGCCCCATTGTCATGATGTTGTGAACATATCCATATTGTTGCAATGTGACGATCATAGTAGCATTAGATTTAGAAAAACACAATAATGTCATAATGTTACGAATATATCCCTATCATCGCACTGTGACAAATGTTGATGAATGCGGCTATGGGAGACATCCTCCAACTTACAACCCTGTGAGATGTGGAACATAGCAGCTATGTGATTCTTTCTCTCAACTTACAAACCTGAGAGAAAGGCCCTAAGAAGGGTACGTGCTTCCTGCCTGAGATAGAATCAGGAGCATAGAAATGACCTCCTCCATGACATGAGTGAGAAGAAATCCAGATGATTATCCAGTAGAAAAGCGATCTGTTGAGTTAGGATGTGCATGTGGCTAAGAACAAGGTGAACATGTGAAATCCCAAAAGTGTTGGGCACATCGTCATGTGAAAAGAAATGAAGATGACGTGATAGCCTCCTCTGAGCAGCAAAGTGTTGGTTTTGGAGCCTGATTATCTTCCTGATTCAGAGGTCCTTGCTTTCAGCCGTGTTTATACCCCATGAAGTATTTACCCCCCTGAAGTATGTACACTCTTCCACGTGGGGGAGGGCAGAGGGGGGGTACCCCCTTTGCGAGGTCTGGGGGCAAGCGGGCCCCCAGCAGGGGTTCGGGGGCGAAGCCCGCGAAGGAAAATTTGCCTTGTAAATGTATATTGTAATTTCATTGTAAATCTAGACCGTTCATTATAAGGTCGCAGATCTAACGGTAGAGATTATGTTAGGGTTTTTTTCCCTAGAAGGCAACCCTCTTTTATGAGGCATATGTATTGGGTTATGGTTGATGGTGAATATTGTATTCTGAGATAGGAGACTGTGAGAGAAAGAAGAGGAAGTTACAGCGGGTTTGTTGTAGGTTGTATCCCTTTATATGTTGGATAATAATAAAGAAAGGACCTGGCAATTTCTCTAGTGGACGTAGCCCACACTGGGTGAACCACGTAAATCTATGTCTCTATTGTATTGTGTATCTTCTGTGTTTTGTTTCCGCATTTGTTTTATTTTATTGCTCCACGGTCCTGTTTTTCTAACACAAAGTTGATGAGAAGACTCTAGACGATTCTCTTGTCGGTGGCAGTGGAAAAGCAGATATGTAGAGTGGACGTGTCTGTGGACGAGCACAAGTGAACCTATGAAGACCTGGTTCTTCTGTGTAATGCAGTGAATCAGAGCTATGAAATCCCTATGGATGTGCCCCTAGTGAATGAGCACTAGTGGGTGTATTAGATCCTTTGCTATATACTGTTCAAGAGTCAGACCTACCTGTAACCCTAATTGTTATGTAAAGGGTATAGGTCGGACCCACCTTAATATGTTTAATAATAAATGTAAAAGATAATTAATATTAATATTAATTATATAATAACAATAATAAATAATAATAACAATAAATTATATAGTGACTTAGAGAGGGAAGCCATGTTGAGCCAATAGACGCCTTTGTTGATTGGAAAAGTCTAATATAAGTAAGGGATGATTCTCCATTGTGGAATCATATCTTTCTCATGAGTTTGGAAATTTCAACAAACACTTCTACTTGGCAAAAGGTGCGCACCTCTCTTGGGTGCTAGGGTTTCTAGAGCTTAAGCACCCTCTTGTGTGCTAAGTCATTCTTGGTGGTGAAATTTATTTCTCTTGAAGAATATAACAAAGGATTTGGCTGGGTTTTCTTCCCTTGTTGAGAAGGGTTTCCCAAGATACTTCTTATGTTCTTGTGCATGGTGTTTTTTCTTGTGATCTTGGTTGCTACAACATTCTTGTTTATGGTTAAGACATGATGAAATTGAAATGAACTACATGCTTAACCTAATGCTTATGAAAATCAACATGGTATAAGAGCATGGGTCTTGAAGAACCCATTGCACAAGCATCTTTCACAAGAAAAAGGAAAAACATCACTATTGTCATACAAGAAAATTAGGGCTTTTATTGAAGAGGAATTTCGGCCCAAACGCCATCTAGAAAAGTGCGCCCTACCCCAAGGAACTCTTTGGCACCTTCAATGTACCTTTTTAGTGGATAGAACTCCTGGAAAGCAAAACCCTAGTTTTCACCGGTACTAAAAGTACCAGAAAACCAGAAGCACCAGTCCAGAAATCCACTGGTCAAGTTTGAGGGGGGGGTTGGATCTCAGAAATCTGACTGTACCAGCTTACTCGCCTCAGCTCAGCTCATCTAGCCCCTAGATCAGAATTTTAAAACTTGAAGTTTGAAAAATTAAGGTTTCCTCATAAAACCCTAAGTTGCAGTGGTAGTTGCAGTTTCATAATCAGTTGCAGTATCAGTTGAAGTATCAAATGTAGTACCAGTTGTAGTCATTCTTGAAGTTTTTAAGAGTTGGTAATTATTACCGCTGCTACCAGATGGTGCCACTACCTGCAAATGCTATCAGAGGTATGTACTCACATATGTTTAAATTGTTAAGCTTTAAAGGGTATTTGCAGGAGAAGGGATCTCTTGCCATAGATACAGAAGAATCTCAAGATCCAACACATTCAGAAGAATAATGCAACCCAGGTTTAATTATTCTGATATGCATCTATTTGTTATGACAGTATTTTGATCCAGATTACATGTTGAAGCTATGACCATCATACTAACCTTTGGTCAAAATTAAAGTCAAGGTATTAGATGGATTAAAGTTGAGATCATAGAGTATATTCTCTAACCCAACCTTCTGTCAAGATAGCATATTGTCCTAGTACAAAAGACAGGTTGAAGAAAGCACTTGTCATCTTGAGTGAAGGAGACTTGGAAGAAAAGAAACACACACTCATTCTTGAGGACAAGACTCCAAGTTCCATGTTTGATTAATTAAGATGATAAGATTCAAAATTACACATGACAAAGTTGATTACTACCCCTTTACAAGTAAACACTATAGTTGAGGTACCAGTCTCTGTAAAGTATTATACTTGGTAGCATGTCAGCATATTGAGATAAATTCTTAATGTAACAGATACAACTAACATCTCCTCCNGAATTTTAAAACTTGAAGTTTGAAAAATTAAGGTTTCCTCATAAAACCCTAAGTTGCAGTTGTAGTTGCAGTTTCATAATCAGTTGCAGTATCAATTGCAGTTGCAGTATCAGTTGAAGTATCAAATGTAGTACCAGTTGCAGTCATTCTTGAAGTTTTTAAGAGTTGGTAATTATTACCGCTGCTACCAGATGGTGCCACTACCTGCAAATGCTATCAGAGGTATGTACTCACATATGTTTAAATTGTTAAGCTTTAAAGGGTATTTGCAGGAGAAGGGATCTCTTGCCATAGATACAGAAGGATCTCAAGATCCAACACATTCAGAAGAATAATGCAACCCAGGTTTAATTATTCTGATATGCATCTATTTGTTATGACATTATTTTGATCCAGATTACATGTTGAAGCTATGACCATCATACTAACCTTTGGTCAAAATTAAAGTCAAGGTATTAGATGGATTAAAGTTGAGATCATAGAGTATATTCTCTAACCCAACCTTCTGTCAAGACAGCATATTGTCCTAGTACAAAAGACAGGTTGAAGAAAGCACTTGTTATCTTGAGTGAAGGAGACTTGGAAGAAAAGCAACACACACTCATTCTTGAGGACAAGACTCCAGGTTCCATGTTTGATTAATTAAGCTGATAAGATTCAAAATTACACACGACAAAGTTGATTACTACCCCTTTACAAGTAAACACTATAGTTGAGGTACCAGTCTCTGTAAAGTATTATACTTGGTAGCATGTGAGCATATTGAGATAAATTCTTAATGTAACAGATACAACTAACATCTCCTCTAGGAGAAACTTCTTGTGTTGATCCTAGGTTACCATGGAGGAATGTTTGATCACAACACTAGAAGAATGTTGACCTCATTTCATATTGTATTTCTTACTTTTGATCTTTGCTTCAGACAGGTCACAAGTGATAGCTCTAAAGGAGCTATTGTGATGATTATTCATGTTTTTGTTTTATGTACTATTATCAAAAGAGTATTATTCTTGCTTGTTGTTTTGTTGACCTTGTTCAGGTCACATCTAATAACCTTGAGGAAGCCATAGTGAAGGTTGCAAAAGGAAACATATTAGATGAGATATGAAGTAGACTATGTACATGAACATATACATTCATGCACCCAAAGAGAAGAAGTCCAAGTTAGATCCTTTAGGAAGAAAGGATACAATGAATCTTCAAAGACATCTCTAGTAAGAGATAGATTGAGACAAGTAGAGACATTGTCCTTGAAGAAGAGATAGTTTTTCAAAGAACCAGAGAATCTCATATGGAGATTGACAGTGAGACAATACCTTCTCCCCCTTCACCAATTCAGAGAGAGACAGACATTACTCCAGGTTATCTAAGATCTCTAGTTGATATGTTCAAAGATATTGCAGTAAGGCATAAAATGCCTACCTAGACTCACTCTGCAAGAGGCGAAGAAACATACAAGCCTCTCAAGGCACATTCCGAGAAAGCAAAAGAGATTTTTGAGCTATTCTTCAGTCATGAGCCACTTCATTGATGCTGAGACTCATTGTCTTAGAGAATCAACAAGAGAACCGGTATGAAAAGATGCCATAACAGAAGAATACCAGTATATCTTAAATAATGATGCATAATATATTATTAAGGGACCAGAAAGTGAAGTCTGTGGTAACTTCCAAGTAGATCTATAAGATCAAGCATGCAACCGATGGAAGTGTCGAGAAATACAAAATGAGATCTATAGCCAGAGGTTTCTCATAAACAGAGGGAGTTGTCTATGATGAGACACTTGATCTAGTGAACCCAATACACTTCCATATGTACTACCATCCATGAGTTGGAAACTATAGCAAACAGATAGATTCTTGATGAGTTTCAGCAAGAGTATTATTGATCCAAACCTATACAGTCTTGGTAATGAGAACCTGATCCTAATGACTTATTCAGAAAGCGTAGTTGTTGGATACAAGTAATCCTTAACTTCTAAAATCGAGATGAAGAATTTGAGTATGATGCACTACTTCTTGGGACAAGAAGTATGATAGAGGACCAATAAGATTTTCCTGAGTCAAGGAAAATATACAGTGAAAATATTAAAGAAGTTCAATATGACAGAATGCAAAATCCACCGTGATAGACTTAAAGAAGAAGATTGATGATGATTCAGATGAGAATGATCCACAACTGATTGGATCACTAATGTAACTGGTTAACACCATACTGGATTCATACCATGCAATGAATGTGCCTAGTCATTTCATGAGTCAACCAAGAAAGACTCACTAAGACAACAATAAAAACATGTATTGAAATATATACAAGACACAGTTGGATATGGCTTGAGATATGCCTCCAGTGTGAAACTGAGTATGCAGGATAGACCAATTCAGATTGAGCAGAAAGTACAGTGGACCGAAAGAACACATCCAGTTGATGTTCTACCATGAAGTTTTCCATGGTTTCCTGATACAACAAAAAAACAAAACTTGGTGGCCTTGAGTACCACAGATGAAGAGTATATAAGCATCGAGTGTGCGAAGCAATGTGGCTTCACAAGCTTCTGACAGATTTACTTGACCATGAGATGGATCCTATGATGATGACCAAAAGTTGTGAGTAAAATCTCCTTGAGAACCCGGTGTTTCCTGATGGATCGAAATACAATGAGATGAAACATCCTTATTTCAAATATATGATGCAGAGGAAAATCATACACATGGAGTACCTTCCTACACATGAGCAGATTGCAGATATCTTCACCAAATTAACTTCGTGAAGAATGGCTCTCTAGTTAAGAGGGAGTGTCAATAACTCCAACCAAGACAAAATTCAAAATGCATCCGTTAGAGACTTGGCATGATAAAGAATGCCTCCCTAGATTAGAGGGAATGTTGATCAATGCAGCTATGGGAGACATCATCTAGCTTACAAACCTGTGAGATGTGGAACATAGCAGCTATGTGAGTCTTTCTCTCAGCTTATAAACCTGAGAGAAATCCCCTAAGAAGGGTACGTGGTTCGTATCTGAGACAGATTCAGGAACATAAAGATGACCTCCTCCATGACGTGAGTGAGAAGAAATCTAGATGATTATCCAGTGGAAAAGCAATATGTTGAGTTAGGACGTGCATGTGGCTGAGCACAAGGTGAACGTGTGAAATCCCAAAAGTGTTGGGCACATCGTCATGTGAACATAAATGAAGATGATGCGATAGCCTCCTCTGAGCAGCAGAGTTGACGAGAAGAGTCCAGATGATTCTCCTGTCAGTGGCAGTGGGAAAGCATATCTGTAGAGTGGATGTGCCTATGGACGAGAACAAGTGAACGTGTGAAGACCTAGTTCTTCTATGTATTGCAATGAATCGGAGCTACGACATCCCTATGGATGTGCCCCTAGTGGATGAGCACTAGTGGGCGTATCATATCCTTTGTTATATATTGTTCAAGAGTTAGACCTACCTGTAACCCTAATTGTTATGTAAAGGGTATAGGTCGGCCCCACCTTAATATGTTTAATAATAAATGTAAGAATAATTTGTAACAACCCAAATTGATTAATTTTATCATAGTTTTTAATTTAAATTTAATTAATTACTAAAATATATTAATGAGTCTTTTATTATTTTATTATTAAAAGGTGGGTGAAGTAATT
>JASDQU010737102.1:158996-183914 GCA_032191745.1 Picea mariana | reverse complement strand
AGTAGATCTTAACTAACTCCTAAGTGTCTAAATATAATAACAAAAACCACTCACAATGAAGAAGATGTTGCTAATATCTTCTTAAAAGAAGTGGCATGCTTGCACAGAATTCCCAAGAAAATTGTATCTGATAGGGACCCGAAATTCACCTCGAATTTCTGGAAAGGAATGTTCAAGGGATTCAGAACGAATCTAAACTTTAGTACATCATATCATCCTGATTATGATGGTCAGACATAAAGGGTGAACAAAGTAATATAGAAGACATACTGAGAATGTATGTGATGGATAAACCATCAAGGTGGGAAGACTACTTGCATTTGGTAGAATTCGCCTACAATAATGGGTATCATACATCGTTGAAGATGATCCCATTTGAAGCACTTTATGGAAGAAAGTGAAACACTCTAGTGAGCTGGGATAATCCAGCTGACAGAGAAGTAGTTGGGCCTAAGCTGCTCAAAGAGATGGAAGACCAAATGATAAGAATTAAATAGAATCTAAAAGCTGCCCATGATAGGCATAAAAGTTACGCTGATAGTAACAAAAACCATAGAGAATTCAAAGTGGGTGACCATGTTTTCCTGAAAGTGAAAACTGAGTTCCCTGAAGTTGGGAAGTTGTGCCAAGTTAGAAGTGAAGATTTTGTGGGCCATTTGAGATCCTGGAAAGTATTGGGCCAGTTGCATACATGCTTGCATTACCTGCATCTATGACTGTACATAATGTATTTCATGTTTCACTTATTAATAGATATATACTTGATGATAATCATGTTATCGATTGGAATGTGATTCAGGTGGAACCAGAAGGTGTCCTGCAAGTGCATCATGTGCACATATTGAACAGGAAAAACAAACAGCTTCGGAATCGAGCTATAGAGCTTGTAAAGATCCAGTGGACCTAGTACGGTTTTGAGGACATGACATGGGAACATGTAGATGTTATGCGGGTAGAGTACCCACATCTCTTTGAAATTTTTTGAAAATCTTGCAGAGGCTGTGTAAAGTTGCACTGAGGATAGTGCAAAAATAAGGGAGGGGGATTGTAATGTCCCCAAGGCTGAGCCCAGTTGTAAATATGATGTATAAAATGAATTCTAAATATGTGTTATAGGCTGGTGAGCCAAATTTGTATAAGCCGGTGGGCTTATGTGATTGTTAGGCTAGAGAGCCTAAGGGTTGGAGGCCAAGGGCCTAATTTTGTACTTGTATGTATGCAACACATTAATAAAATATAAATACTGCCGCGTGTAGACAAACCACGATGAATGAGTGATGGGGAACTGAGCTTCCATAGAGTGGGAAATGAATTAGGGGTTGGAAGGTGGGAAAAAGGGGCTAAGTGTTGAGCCTAAGGGCTAATCCTAGGGGCTTAAGCCTTGGGAATAATATTTTATTATTATTCCAAAAAGCCATGTGAATTATGTTGAATGTGATGTTTTATCCTAAGTTCTTGGGGAAGGACGAGGGACTGGAAAATGGGAAGGAATGCATGCTGATGGAATGCATGCAGTCCCATGGGTGACAAGTGTCAACCCTGTTGCATGAGAATAAAATGGCCAAGATGAGCCGTGAGAGGGGTTCCTTGCCCATTCCACCCAACTGTCTGAGCGTGTGTGGAGCTCTAAGCAATATGACCAACCCGAGATTTGCAGAGAACCCTCGTGCTTCCCTGTGAACCGAAAAGCTTGTGTTTGGCTCTGAAAAAACCATGTATATCCTCTATTTTGAAAGCCGAGAAGCCTGTGTTCGTTTCTGAAAATACTGATTTCACCCTCTCCATTCTGATCCGTGGAACCTATGTCATTTCCTGCGTGGATTGTTTGTCACACGTTCCCGACAACCAACACTGTGAGACCTTGCGCCATTGCTAAGCTTATTTGGGAAGCCCGTGTTTGTTTTCCCAATTGGTTGTGGTGGCCACGCAGAGCTGGACTGCGCATGGCTTGCTGGCCAGTCCAAGTTGTGATTGAGCCTGTGTATGACCTCTCTCCAGTTGAGGGAGGTGACTGTTGTTGTAAGAGGCAGGTTGTCAGGCCTGTGAGAAATTCTCTCCAGGTGAGAGAGTTTGTTGGGAAGTGGTTTCGTCTAGAGAGTGTCCAGCACCAGCTTCGGGCTCTGAGACTTCCTGATCCGACCTGTTGCTGAGACCTAGAGAGGGAGGTTCGCACTGATGGACTATGCTTGTGAAGGTGTAAACTCCCGGGTGGAACATACATGTGGGGAATGAGAGTCTGGTAGTAGTGGGCATAAGATGGAATCTTGGGAAGAATCCTTCCAATTTTCTATGTTGTTTTCCCTGTAACCCTAGCCTAGCCTAGGATTCCTTGCCTTGGGGTGGAGCTTAGTCCTAGCTCGGGGGTGACCCACTGCTGAGCTAATGAGTAGTGCAGTCTAAGGCTGGGAGTTTCATGGAAGGCCTGCACGTTCATGTTTTTAATTAACACGAGGGTTAATTCTCATGAGTTTACTGCAGTAGAAATCCTGTCGATCCACAGTCACAGGGTTGTAATACCATATGTAACATCTCCAATCGTTATGACTACATGTAAAACTGAAAGTGAAATTTTTCTTTTTTAAAGGAAACAAAGAGACGACGACAATAGTAACCACACAAATCATGACGAACGCAAGCACGTTGTCTAGGAAATAGGAAACTATGACTCCACACCCTGAGCACAAGGGAAATTGGGCAAACATGCGCAGAAAAAAAATGAGGAATGACTACCCACCCGATACAAAAAATACATGCCTACAATATAAGGGACAACATCCCCCTCCTCACACACGACCAAAGATGAACAAGACTAGAACCTCAAGGCGTGCGAACCTAACGCATGAAGGCATTCCACCCCGATGCCAAGAGAAACTTACAATGCTCAACAACACTCACACTGAATGCACCGAATCTGGCCATGTTCTCATTCGCCGCTATCTAATAGGGCACCCCATGATCCCCTCATTAGGAATCATTCCATCCCCAGGTGATAGTCGCATCAAAACCTTGGCACCACACATCTTATCTGGACCGAGGACACTAGAAAAATATGACATGTGAGGAGGCAAATACAGAGAGAAACCACACCCAACCCCAACAACAGGTCGACAAGATGCCAGAATATGACTACCAGGAAAGACACAAACCAATACATGACTTTGTCAACCACCCACACCTTTTATCAAGTCTAATTGGTCAATAAATACCATCTAATTAGCATTGAATACAGATCAATTTTATCATTACTTACGATCTAAAGGGAAATTCTAAATTAATTCCAAATTGACATTAAATACAACCAATTTAGCAAGTCTAATTACCATTTGTCCATAATTACCATCTAATTGACAAATCTAATTTAATAAATACTAAAACCATAAACTACAATTACCATCTAATTTGACAAGTTAGTTTAATCAAGGTTAAAAGTAAAGGACAAGTCTGGTCTGAGTTAGTTAAAGGCGATCTAAACAATTCAAGGTTGTCTATTCAATGAAGAGGTTGTCTAAAAATGCTAATCATTTGTTGTAAGAAGTAATTATAAATTACCAATGCTACAAAACTACTGTGTACATTATACAAGGGATGTCAATTAAAAACAAAAGAAGGTGTGTAGATGATGAGTCACTGGGCCATCTAAGTAAAACACTACCTGAATTAGAATGTGTTTCAATCAATTTAGAGAAGGGTTGTCAATAAATAACAAGTGTTAAACACAAGCGAGAGTCAAATACCATTAACTCAGGAATATAAAAATGACAACGCAGTCCTGGCAGGCCATCAATAAATGAAATGTACCCCTAATATGGTAACAATGCAGACCTAAGGTAAGTCCAAACACAGTGCAGTCTAAGGGACAAAGTGTCAAGTACACAGGCGACTAAGGCTGTCTTAAAAGAAAAAGGCGTGCACATTACACACAACCCAAAGGAACTATAAAATCATTGTGTTTAAAAACACATAATCAAAATGCCAGTAAATATAATAGAACTGCCATTAAAGCAAGTTGTTGTACCTTATTCACCATGGATTGGAAATATACATAATTGTTTTCAAAGAGAAAGTAAATATAACTGTGTTGCCATCAATGAAATCATAACTGCCAGTAGTTGTAATTGCATTGCCAGGATGCCAATTATAAACGCATACAAGCATAACTAAAAACGTTTTTCCATTTGCCGAGATACCAAAATAGAAAAAAGAAATGCAGACAGGAATAATTCAACATTTTTCCATTTGTTGGAATACCAATTACAAACGCAGCCAGGGATAATTAACACGTTTTTCCATTGCCAGGATGCCAAATATAAAAATAAAATCAAATAGGGATAATTAAACATTTTTCCATTTGCCAGAATACCAATTACAAACGCAGACAGGGATAACTAACACGTTTTTCCATTTCCAGGATGCCAAATATCAAAAAATGCAGACATGGATAATTAAACGTTTTTTCATTTGCTGAAATACCAATTACAAACACAGACAGGAATAAATAACACGTTTTTCCATTGCCAGGATGCCAAATATATAAAAAAAACACAGACAGGGATAATTAAACGATTTTCCATTTGCTGGAATACCAATTACAAACACAGACTGAGATAAATAACACGTTTTTCCATTGCTAGGATGTCAAATATAAAAAAAATGCAAACAAGAATAATCAAAAGTTTTTCCATTTGTTGGAATACCAATTAAAAACACAGACAGGGTTAATCAACATGTTTTTCCATTGCCAGGATGCCAAATATAAAAAAAAAATGCAGATAGGGAATTTAAAATGTTTTTCCATTGCCAGGATACCAAATATAACAAAAAGCACACCAGAATGGGAATTACATTGTTGTCAATAATATAAAAGAAAATCCTTGTACAAACGTCCCAGGAAATAAAGGAATAAAAATGATTATCTGTAAGATGTAAAGAGAAGACAGACCATTCACTGTAAAAATAAGACATTCTGGTTCGATTCAACATCATAGAAGAATAAAAACATAATCACTCTACAACTCAATAATACACAAACAAGAAAAAGATAAACTCTCACCATCAATCAATAAATTGTCGGGTCGAATATCCACATCAAGGCACAAGACAACAATCAACCAAGGACAAATAACGGAGGTAGATGACTGATAGGAACATCTTTCGCTCATCATCCACATGCAAAAAAGCAGGGCGTTGAGATCCATAGGTCTATTAATGCTGAAGCAACGACTATAGATCAGACTCTTGGTCGACTGCTCAGGCGTGGACTGATGAGCTAGGGATGAATACAAAAATAAGCCGCAATCATCACAATCAATAAACCATAGGATGGTCAAGACATGAAGGGATCGAAGGCCATGGGAAATCAACATTCAGCTAAAGGCTATGGGAGAAAATTCATTTATGAATCAAATGCTAAGTCAATCACCTCCTTCATTAATTAATATACAAAACTAAAAGCGTAAAGTATACTAACAATCTACCAGCATAAATAAGTAAGCATACCATAGCCCAAGTCGCCTGCACTGATTTGTTGTCCCGCGTGCTCCATGCTGCTCCCTCTTGCCGACTGATGAGACTTCACTAGTACCTCCAAGCCAATGCTAGGGGTACTCTTCTTCCCCCTTATCCCCCCGAGCCGCAAAGGTGCCACACACACTAACTAGAGAATCAACTAGCTCCCATCTTGCCTCGCAAGGCCGAGCTACCACTTCTCACTGAGCTGGGTATCCCAACTCCCACAAACTAAGTCAGACAAGTATAAATTTATGCAGTGTAACATTACACATCACAGAAGTGATCCATCATCCTTCTACTCCCTTCATTATATAGAGTTCTGAAGTCCTTTACTTTCCCAAAATCCCATTTAATTTAATGTTTAATAAATTAACTCCTAAAAATCCTCCCCATACAAGTGTCACCCGTCCCCTTCATTCCTCCATAAATTAATTTATTTAATTAATTAATTACCCCTATTTCCCTCACTCACCCAAAGGCACTCCTAGAATCACTCCTAGGTGTCCTCATATTCCCTTACAAGTTTTAATGACCTTCCCCCTTACCAATTTACTAGTTGAGTTAATTTAGAAAGTTCTTAAATGCTAGATACCTTACTAAGTTTGAATTTCTACTTTTTCCCTTGTGTTTTCCTTTTCCTTTTATGTTTCCCTCTTTTCCTAGTTTTCTGATTATTTTAGATTTCCTTCTTTCCCCTTTTTATTTAACTCAAAATGGCATGTGCATAAACTTACCCTTCCCCCCCCCTTTTTTTTAATGAAAAAATATTTAATTAGCATAATATAGTAAAACAATTATTTCCCTTTTTAAAATTTTATCCCAAAATATTTTTATAAAACAATTAAATTGCTTACTCCCTTCTTGTCACAAGATTAATGAAGATTATCATCATTATTTATTTATTTTTATTTGTATTTTTTAATTTTAATTTTAATTTTTAAATAAATATATAAAATTTTACCACTAGTATAATTTAGACCTAGACTTTAATTTTCATGTTGGGCGACATTTTATTAAGGGAATTGTTTTAAAAATTTCTTATCACATTATTCATCCTAAGGACATCTAGGTTTATTCCTTTATCATTAACAATGCAACGTGCACTTCAGGATGCACTAAGTGCTCCAAGGGTGCCACTCGCCTCAATCTGTTTTCCTTGTGCGACGTGCCCTTCAGGATGCACTATGTTCTCCAAGGGTGCCACTCACCTCTTTCCATTTTTCTTGTGTGACATGCCCTTCGGGATGCACCACATGCTCCAAGGGTGCCACTCTCCTCTTGACTGACTTGGTAGACATAAAAAACCCCTGGAGTCAATAGTCCGCCAAGTGAACTTGTGGGAGACTAAGGGCCTCTAAGGAATAATTCCCCTGCCTTATTGCACGCCCATTAGAATCATCGTGAGTGACTATCGCAGTCTACCCTCATGACATTGTGGGTCCTCTTGAACTAGGTAATTTTTAACCTACAATTCAAGCCATGGTGAGAGTGATAGTAGGATGTGGTAGGGTTGTTGTCCACACCTCTCCCTCAACATCTCTGGTAGTCCTGCATGACCCCTCTACTCCATATGTGAGTCTAGTCGAGAAGATATTGTCAGCCTGCATCATCAACGAATCATGTCAGAAATATATCCGTAATCATATCATCTAATCAGATGCACTAGTAACACATATAAAACAATCAAACCCCAATAGTTCACTCCTTGACTCGATCCAGAGTCCAAGGGTTCATCAATGCCCCATCATCCTTGAGGTCCAATTCCTACACACTCAGGAGAACCGAGTCAATAGCACATGTCTAAGTCAATATAGTTAAATAACATATAATCACATCCATAATGCCTCGTGATAGTAATCAATGGTTAATGGTATAAAATCCGGCTCACTTTCCAGCAAGTGTACTCAAAGAATAGGTTTGCTCAGTGCGAGCAAGAGTGGGATGTTACACCCGTCGCATTTGCCACCCCAAATATATTATAAACAATAGGGATATTGTTTGTATCCATAACATAACATAAAATAGGGTTATGAACCATAAATAAATTATTAATTAAAATGTTTTAAATAATAATTATATAAATTATATATTATTTTATTATGTGACATCCCCCAAAATAAAGTATTTTTTGAAATTTATTCCGTTTTTAGTAAATTCGAATTTGGAAAATTTTTGCCATTTATGGCAATTCCGAATTTCGAATTTGTTATTTGTAATAAATTATTATGAATGTTGGGCAGAGATCTGATTTGACCCAACTAACTATTTGACAATGACACTTGTTTAAAAACATAATATTTTATATTGATTGTAGGAGGACAAATGGAACAACCATGTTAAAAGTAGCTGACCATGAATCCATGAGTGGGGAACATGTTGGAACTACCCCTAGGATGATTTTTACAAATGGAAAATTAGTGATTTGGCCATTGGCAGCCCTTGAAAATCAGGGATTTAGGAAGCTGCAAAAATTCCCAAGGGAGGGAAAAAAGACCTAGGCAATTAATAAATAAGCATATGTGAGGAGGTAGGACACTGCCAAGTATGCTGGGAAAAAGACTATTGATTTTTTCCTTGCTGTTATGAACACTGAATGAGTGTGAGGCAAGAGGGAGCTACTGAATTGAAGGACATTGCTAAAGAGGGATTTCGAAGTTCTCCCTCATGGACTCATGGTCAGGCTAGGGGGTGAACCGTGCAAGTGGTCTTGGCTGCTCAGTTCTATGGTTGGGAGGAACGTGGTTGTTCCCTTTGTTGTTCCACGAGTTTAGTTCAGATATGCTACTCTAATCCCTATCTGTCTGAATGATTTTATATCTGATGTACTGTGCATGTTAAATTTGAACTAAAATGGTTTCTAGTATTTGTTTTAATGATCGTATAATTGTTGTAAGTCATTTACTATATCTAAATTTTAGTATTTCTGCCTCTGTGGGATGAATTGGTTATTGATATAGTGGAATCCTTAAATTTTGTATGCATTCAATAGCCTAGACAAAGGTTGTTCGATTTCATGAAATATACAGTCCACTTTACTATCAAATAGTTTACATATCAATTCTGGAATCATTCCCTAGTAACCTCTACTATGGATTTAGAACCTATATGTAAATATAAAAATATATGATATCCTCATATAATTCAAGGATTAGACTATAAGATTTAAATATGGAAATGTTTCCTGAGATTAAAACCTTAAGTAGAATCGGATATGTATCAATGAACGAACAAATCTACTACAAGCATAGATATTTCATTATGCAATTTTAATTCCTAAACAGAATCA
The DNA here is from genome assembly GCA_032191745.1 of Picea mariana. Lineage (NCBI taxonomy): Eukaryota > Viridiplantae > Streptophyta > Pinopsida > Pinales > Pinaceae > Picea > Picea mariana. The sequence continues at coordinate 175,120 of JASDQU010737102.1, read as the reverse complement.
CATATATAGTTGAACTTGGATAGAACTAGAATAATGAAGCATATGGGAATGAACACAATCAAAGGATCAAGATTACCCTAAACTTAACGATATATTCATGCTAGGATCATACTACAAGAAAGAGAATAATGATTTCGCTGATACATTATCAACGTATTACACATCTTACATATGGTGTGCGTAGAGAGAAACACGGAATTTTATGGCTGTAGCATTTCCATTTAGCATATCTATCATTTCCCTACATCATTCTCAACTATATATATCTCCATAGATGGAACTTTAACAAAAAAAACAAATGGGATTTAACCCTTAGACATCTGGCATAGGAAATTAGAGCATGAGTAATGTTACTTTTAACAACAGAAAGCTACGAACAGAATCATGACCTCCATGCTTTGAAGTAAGAAGCAAGTTGAGAGCCACATTTCGGAACCTGAGTACCTTTTTCATAATGAGTAGAGGCCGGATACATACATCGTGAAGTGGGCATACCTGCATTTGGCCATCACATAAAACATTAGTAAAGTACAGAGTAGAACTGTAAATATAGAATCGAAAGGGTAAATTGATAACCACAGTTATGCAGAATACTTAACTTAGGGGCCGAAACACCGTATCATCCAGTTGTCATGACCTTGTCTTGTAATCGACCTTGGATGAGGGGAGGATGGTCCCTGGAACTTCTGGTGGGTTCTCTCGCAACAAGTAGAGTCCCACCATTAATAAAGAGAATCCCATTTATACAAAATTAAATAATTACTTTGAAAAATAAAATAACATTGCGAACTCAAGGGTTAAATCTTTTATTAAAACCCTTTACAAACAGAAAATGAAGAACATAAGGAATGACATCATACAAAAAGCCAATATAAGCTCTCATGAAAAATACCCTAACTTAGTAAGAGATAAAATCCCGGTAAACCACCACCATACCACCAATAATATGCATCAGTCGAAGAGGATAAATAGAGACATTAAGAATCCGGTGTGACCCTATTTTTCCCTCCTGGAGCCTTTCAAATATGAGTGATAGGGTAAACAAAAAGGAATGAACCGGAAATAAAACCACGGGGTACAAACAGTGGACGCAAGGTATGACTTTAGGTTCACAGAGGTAAGGAATAGTGACTCTCATATACAACGAGAAACCTCTTCTACAGTCGATAACAAAATAGAAAGGAGTAACATGTAGACTCTGAACATAAGTGTTAGAAGTAAAGAGGGCCTTTAAATTCATAGTAAAGGTTACAGGAAGTTAAGTCTTTCTTTTCATAAACCAAACAGTGAACTCTATTTCGAACTTGAGATACAACAGTTCCCTTAAAAAAACTTACCAGGTAGTCGGGTGTTGGTGTCAACTTCACCAAAGTTTGCCCATAGAGGCAGTAGCCTTTCCTTGTGGAGGAATGCATAATATAGAACCCTCTCCTTTAGAGTCACAAGGGAAGAAGAGAGACCACCAAAACCTAAGAGGGACGAGTACCACTCTTTACAACATGGGAGGTACATTCCATGCACTAGGGAAAAGTTGGCGCACCAGGATTGGGAAGAACAGGAGGGAGAGTCATCAAGACTGATGTTTAAGAGGACCCTAATTAATTTCATGATAGAGCCTTAACTCCTCCTGACAGGTACATTCATCTCCCTTAACACTGAAGTTAATAACAGTAAATCCATGACTGTCCAGTGAAACTAATCGGTCGCTAAACTTTTTTCATTGAAGTTATCTTTCCATTACCCCCCAAAAAAGAGGAGGGTTAGTTAGTTTAGTTACGCAGAGAATGGTGCAGAATTGGTCAGGGTTCAATTCATTATGGTGGAGGTGAGTTGTATCATAACTAAAATGAAGCCATGGAGGAAAAAACTTTGAAACCACCCATAAATCTTCTTTAATATCCTTAAACCTCTTCCTGGTATGTAGTATATATAGGATTTGAAATATGATGTTGACACAGCTAGGTAGGAGTACAAGTATTAACTCTCAGGGATACAAACTGATGTGCAAAATCCAAATAGCCCGATTCTATTAAACAAGAGAACAAAATTTTGAATCCTAGTGTATAGGTAGATATGGGTATTGTATTAAAGTCTTTATAGTAACATATGAGTTAGAAAAATACTTTTATTCGATGGGAACCTCTCTTAAGTGTTGAGCTAGTATGTTATAAGGTTATGCAAAGAAAAAACAAAATGTAAGTACCCATCATACGAGTTGATTAAACGAAGATAAATGGTAAATAATGTACCAAAGAAATATATATATATATATATATATATATATATATATATATATATATATTTTATGATAAATTTGAGGTTCATTACATATGGTATTAGAGAAAAAGTTACAACACTGGGCCTGAATAGGACCATTGTAGTGCTTAGTATATATCCTGTTTTATATAAAAACTAATAAATCTTTTGGTTACAAAGATAAATCTTTTTCTGTTTTGGTGATTAAGTATGGCAGCTCAGGACAATGCAGAAAACGGGATGGAAGAAAATCCACAGCAAAGACCTCTTGGGGATACAAGGAAGAATAGTGACAAAAGCTCACCCATAGAAGTGTTGGAAACAATGAGGAATCTGATTGTTGAACTACGGATCTTTAAAGCTGACAATGAAAAAATTGAAGAAGGCACAACAAGAATAGCAAGAGATAAAAAAAATGCTGCTGCGCAGTATAGTGACCAAGAAAATCCCTAAAGACAATAATAATGATGAAGAAGTTAGCAAGAAAGCCTCCAAGAACTCTAGGCCAGAAAAAAAAAAGGAGATAGTTTGTCTGAAGGAATGCCTCCAGCTGAAGATGGAACTAAAACGAACAGAAAAAGAAAATATGTAGACCACCTTGAAGGAGAATTTAAAAAGATTGAACCCACTATCTTTGATGAAGAGTCCAGGACAGGAGAAGAAGCAGAGGCATGGTTGTTGGACATCAAAAAGTACCTCCAAATATATAACTATTCCAACAACATGAAGGTCAGGATGGCCATCTACAATTTGAATGGGAAGGCCAGTATTTGGTGGCAAGATATGAAATTGTCCAAGGGCCTAAAGGAGAAATAGTTGGAATGGTCTGAATTTAAGAAGTAATTCAAGAAACAATACCTTTCTGAAAATTATTATGAAAGGAAGACGAAAGAATTTTACCAGTTACGACTCAGACAGATCACAATGGAGAACCTTATAAATAAATTTTTGTAACTGTTAAGGTTCGTACCGTACATCCGAAAGGATAAGGTAAAAATCCAATGATTCTTAAGCTGCTTACCACAGTCCTACAGGGACAGGATCGAGTTTGACAACCCCAAATCCTTGAGTGAAGTATTCAGGAAAGAACAAATGTGCTATGATCAGTATAAGCAGTGGGTGGAGTTTCCCAAAGCCTGGAAGGATAAGAAGAAAGATTGAATGAACCAATAGAAGAAGGGATACCAACCATCTCCACATTGCAATACGGTAAAATTTTTCCCGAGAATAGATTCTCACTTAAGCCACGAGAATATGTTGAGCAGTGGTAAACCAATAAACCTGGGAATGAAGAAGTTTGGGGACAACTCCTGCGAGCCACTAAAGTGTTGGGAATGTGGAGAGACTCATCTAAGGAGGAATTGTCCACGTTTGATTTCAGCAAACAGAATTGTTGTTCATAATCTGCAAGACGCCTTGACAGTGGGAGATGTGGGCAGGAGCCTACATCGGATAAATGTAGCCATTGATGGCCGACAAGCTGACCACTAGTCCTCAATGGTAGAAATCAAAGGTAAAATCCATGAAAATCAAATTTCTATTTTAATTGACCCCGGAGCAACATTAAGTTATATTACTCTGAAGGTAGTAGAGTCAAATAAATGTAAGAGACTGAAGCACGCAAAATCATGGCTTGTGTAACTAGCGATAGGTACTAAAAGGAAAGTAACTGACTATATTTTGGAATTTGAGTTCATCTTAGATGGTCAAACTATAAGGACCGATATGAACATCCTACCACTAGGATCTTACGATATGATTATTGGGATGGATTGGTTGGAGCAACACAAAGAAATATTAGATTGTTATACAAAGATACTTAGCTATAAGGATGATTCTGGCACTACCAGGACATCCCAAGGTATACCAAAACCGGTATCAGTCAGACAAATTTCAGAGATGCAACTAAAGAAATGTATGAGAAAGGGATGTCAATTTTATGCCATCCAAGTGACGAATCTAGCAGAAAAAGAAGATAAGACAAAGTTGGAAGACTTTGTTGTTCTATGTGATTTCAGAGACATGTTTGTGGATGAGATACCAGAATTACCCCCTAGAAGGGAAATAGACTTCTTCATAGACCTACTACCCGGTTCAGCCCCCATCTCAAAAGCGTCGTACCGAATGAGTCTACCACAACTAAAAGAATTAGAAATACAATTACAGGAATTGTTGGACAAAGAGTATATCAGACCAAGTGTCTCACCTTGGGGAGCACCAGTTCTCTTTGTGAAAAAGAAAGATGGTACTCTAAGACTATGTATTGATTATAGACAACTGAAAAAAATGACTATTAGGAATAAATTCCCCTTACCAAGGATAAATGATCTATTCGATCAAGTAGGAGGGGCCAAGATCTTTTTAAAATTGGATTTACGATCCGGTTATCATCAAGTTTGGATAAAAGACGAGGACTTAAACAAAACAACTTTTTGGACAAGATATGGACACTATGAGTTCGTAGTCATACCTTTCAGACTCACTAATGCTCCAGCCACGTTTATGTGCCTAATGAATAGTATTTTCAGTCATTACTTGGACAAGTTCATGGTAGTATTTATCGATGATATCCTGGTCTATTCAAAGATAGAGGAGGAACATGAGGAACACTTAAGAATAGTTCTGCAAACATTGAGGAAGCACAAACTGTATGCCAAATTCGACAAGTGTGACTTCTATCAAAAAGAAATATAATATCTTTGACATGTAAGTTCAGCAGAGGGTATTGTCGTAGACCCGGAAATGACAAAATCCATTATGGAATGGCCAGTACCTAAAGATGTAGCAGATATATGGTCCTTTATGGGAATCACCAGATATTACCACAAGTTTATAGAAGGGTTTTCCAAGATAGATTACCCTATCACCTCATTACAAAAGAAAGGAACCAAGTTTAACTAGTTAGAGAAGTGTCAAGATAGCTTCAACAAACTAAAGGAATTATTGACAACTGCACCCATATTGAAAGTAGTAGACCCAGATAAAGACTTCACCATATGTGTTGATGCAAGTAAAGAAGGGCTAGGTGGTATCCTAACTCAGGGAGGAGACGTTATTTGTTATGAGTCTCGAAAACTAAAAGAACATAAGAGAAATTATGTCACACATGACTTAGAATTGGCAGCACTAATACACACCTTAAAAATGTGGTGACACTACATAATGGACTGAAAATTCCTATTATTAACGGATAATAGTGGGGTGAAATATCTGTTTAACCAACCAGATCTCAATGCAAGACAAGCAAGGTGGTTAGCCTTTTTGAGGGAATTTGACTTCGAGGTCAGACATATCAAGGGCAAGGAAAATAAAGTAGCAGACACTTTAAGCAGAAGGGTCCATGGGTTATTTGAGATAAATATCAGCAGGGTAGAAAGTGATTTGGAACAAAGAATAAGGACGACAGGTATTAACGACGAAAACTACACTAAGATAATGGTAGAATTACCAAATAGTACTGCAAACTCAGATAAACCAGATGTAAGTACCGACAAGAAGGGACTTTTACGATTTGAAAATAGGCTTTACATACCATATTCACCAGAGTTAAAATTAACAGTCTTGGACGAAGTGCATAAGAAACCATATTCTGGCCACCAAGGTTACAAGAAAATGATAACAATGCTTAGGAAACTATTTTATTGGCCTAATATGAAGGGTGAAACAATAGAATACTTGGCTAGGTGCCAAGATTGTCAATAGTTTAAGGCCGAGCATCAGCATCTAGCGGACCTATTACAGATATTACCAGTACTAGAATGGAAATGGGAGACCATATCGCTAGACTTCATAATAGGTTTTCCTAAAACTCAGAAACACAATGATTCTATCATGGTGGTAATCGATAAACTCAGTAAGTCTGCACACTTTATTCCTATAAAGTCTACTTTTAAAGCTATAAACATTGCCGAAATGTTCATGAAAGAAATTTTTAGACTGCATGGTATTCCTAAAATGGTGATTTCAGATAGAGATGTAAAATTCATATCTGCCTTTTAGAAGGAACTGCTTACAGGGTTAAATACCAATTTGAATTTCAGTATGAGTTATCATACACAAATGGATGGGCAAACTGAAAGGAAAAACCAAATCATAGAGGATATTCTCTGCATGTAGGTAAGAACAAAACCAAACAAATGGGAGGACTATATACACTTGGTAGAATTTGCATATAACAATGGGTACCAAACTTCAGCAAAGTTGATCCCTTTTCAAGTAATGTATGGCATGAAGTGTACGACTCCAAGTAGTTGTGATAACCAGACTGACAGACTCTTGGTTGGACCAGAAATGCTCCAAGAAATGGAGAACGTTGTAAGAAAGGTACAATAGAACCTGAAGGAATCACAGGATAGGCAGAAAAGCTACGCAAATCAGAAAAGAAGACACTTAGAATTTCAAGCGGGAGACCATGTGTGCTTGAAGGTCAAAGCCCGAAAAAGATCATTGAAATTAGGAAACGGTGCCAAGCTGGCACCTAGATTTTGTGGGCCCTTCAAGATACTAACTCGAATTGGACCCGTAGCATATCAACTTGCACTTCCATCCAATCTAAGAATTCATAATGTATTTCATGTTTCTTTGTTGAAAAAGTATATTCATGACCCTACTCATATGATTGATTGGAACTTGGTACAGGTGGAACCCGAAGGCGAGTTCCAGGTGGAACCACTACACATTCTAGACCAGAGAGAAATAGCACTTCAGAATAGAGTCGTCACTCAGGTAAAGGTGCAATGGAAGCACTTTAGTCCTGAGGAGGCCACTTGGGAATTAAAGGGAGATTTGAGGAAATCTCATCCAATCTTATTCCAAGAAAGGAACAAACACTGAGGATAGTGTTTTATTGAAGGGGGAAAGGATGTGACATCCCCCAAAATAAAATATTTTTGGAAATTAAAATTTCTGGAAATTTATTCCGTTTTTATTAAATTTGAATTTGAATTTTTTTTGCCATTTATGGAAATTCCAAATTTTGAATTTTTTATTTGTAATAAATTAGTATGACTATTGGGAAGAGATCTAATTTGACCCAACTAACTATTTGATAATGAAACTTGTTTAAAAACAAAATATTTTATATTGATTGCAGGAGGGCAAATGGAACAACCATGTTAAAAGTAGTTGACCATGACTCCATCAGTGGGGAACATGTTGGAACTACCCCTAGGATGATTTTTACAAGTGGAAAATTAGTGATTTGGACATTGGCAACCCCTAAAAATCAAGGATTTAGGAAGCTGCAAAAATTCCCAAGGGAGGGAAAAAAGACCTAGGCAATTAATAAATAAGCATATGTGAGGAGGCAGGACGTTGCCAATTACGTTGGGAAAGAGACTATTGATTTTTTCCTTTCTCTTATGAAAACTGAATGAGTGTGAGGCAAGAGGGAGCTATTGAATTAATGGACATTGGTGAAGAGGGATTTCTAGGTTCATCCTCATTGACTCATGGTCAGATTAGGGGGCGAACCGTGCAAGTGATCTTGGCTGCTCAGTTCTACTATTGGGAGGAACGTGGTTGTTCCCTTTGTTTTTCCATGAGTTTAGTTTAGAAATTCTACTCTAATCCCTATCTGTCTGAATGATTTTATATCTGATGTACTGTGCATGTTAAATCTGAACTGAAATGGCTTCTAGTATTTGTTTCAATGATCATATAATTGCTATAAGTCATTTACTGTATCTAAATTTCAGTATTTCTACCTCTATGGGATGAATTGGTTATTGATATAGTGGAAACCTTAAAATTGGTATGCATTCAATAGCCTAGACCAAGGCTGTTCGATTTCATGAAATATACAACCCACTTTACTATCGAATAGTTTACATATCAATTCTGGAATCATTCCTTAGTAACCTCTACTATGGATTTAGAACCTATACGTAAATATAAAAATATACGATATCCTCATAGAATTCAGTGATTAGACTGTAGGATTTAAATATGGAAATGTTTCCTGAAATTAAAACCTTAAATATAATCGAATATGTATCAATGAACGAACAAATCTACTACAAGCATATATATTTCATTCTGCAATTTTAATTCCTAAACAGAATCACATATATAGTCGAACTTGGATAGAACTAGAATAATGAAGCATATGGGAATGAACACAATCAAAGAATCAATACTAACCTGAACTTAACGATATATTCATGCTAGGATCATACTATAGGAAAGCGAATAAATGATTTCGCTGATACATTATCAACATATGACACATCTTACATATGTTGTGCGCAGAGAGAAACAAAGAATTTTATGGCTGTAGAATTACCATTTAGCATATCTGTCATTTCCCTACATCATGCTCGGCTGCATATATCTCCTTAAATGGAACTTTAACAAAAAAAAACAAATGAGATTTAACCCTCAGACATCTGACACAGGATATCGGAGCATGAGTAATGTTAATTTTAACAATAGAAAGCTACGAACAGAAGCATGACCTCCATGCTTTGAATTAAGAAGCAAGTTGAGAGCCACATTTTGAAACCTGAGTACCTTTGTCATAATGAGTAGAGGTCGGATACCTGCACTTTGAAGTGGGAATACCTGCATTTGGCCATCACAGAAAACATTAGTAAAGTATAGAGTAGGACTATAAATATAGAATCAAAACGGTAAATTGATAACCACAGTTATGCCGGAATACTTAACTTAGGGGACGAAACACCGTGCCCTCCAGTTTTCATGCCCTTGTCATGTAATCGACCCTGGCCGAGGGAAGGATGGTCCCTGGAACTTATGGTGGGTACCCTCGCAACAGGCAGAGTCCCACCATTAATACAGAGAATCCCATTTATAGAGAATTAAACAATTACTTTGAAAAATAAAATAGCATTGCGAACTCAAGAGTTAAATATTTTATTAAAACCCTTTACGAACAGAAAACGAAGAACATAAGGAACGACATCATACACAAAATCAATCGAAGCTCTCGTAAAAGGTACCCTAATTTAGTAAGAGATAAACTCCCGGTAAACCACCACCTTACCACCAATAATATGCATCAATCAAAGAGGAGAAACAAAGACGTTAAGAATCCAGAATGACCCTACTTTTCTCTCCTGGAGCCTTTCAAATACGAGCCATAGGGTAAACAAAAAGGAATGAACCGGAAATAAACCCACGAGGTACAAATAGTGGACGCGAGGTATGACTTCAGGTTCACAGAGGTAAGGAGTAGTGACTCTCGGATACAATGAGAAACCTCTTCTACAGTCGATACCAAAATAGAAATAAGTAACGTGTAGACTCTGAAAGTAAGTTTCGAAACTAAAGAGGGCCTCTAAATTCATAGTAAAGGTTATAGCAAGTAAAGTCTTTCTTTGCACAAACCAGACATTGAACTCTGTTTCAAACTTGAGATATGATAGTTCCCTTAATAAAACTTATCAGGTGGTCCGGTGTTGTCGTCGACTTCACCAAAGTTTGCCCACAGAGGTGGTAGCCTTTCCTTGTGGAGGAATGCATAAAAAAAAACCCTCTCCTTTGGAGTCATAGGGGCAGAAGAGAGACTGCCAAAACCTAAGAGGGACGAGTACCACTCTATACAGCACGAGAGGTACATTCCATGCGCTAGGGANAGAGTGATCCAGATGGGTATCGGTGGCCGCCCACCTTTCCATCTGGCTCAAAACAGTTTTCTAGCATTTCTGGTAATTTACTATTTTTAGCAGTTTTTTCGGGTCCTGAACTTCTGGGGCCATTTTGAGGCCCTAAATGATTTTTTTTGGATATGTTTCTCTCACAAAATAACATCTACAATGTTATTTTGTCTCAGGCGTTGTAGTTTTCAGATAGATCTTTCCAACGAGCTATCATATGCCTAAAACGAAGATCGTATGCAAAAGTTACGACCCCAGGAAGTTGATGCACCAACTTACCCAAACGGGTCCCACATGACTTTTGGCGCTTCATCTCCTAGGGTTAGGTTTTTTGGATGTCTAGGGTTTTTGGCATTCCTACTTATTGTTAAAAATCCTTCAGAGCCTCATTGTAATCATCTTCTTGCGAATGCGAGTAGCCTTCACATCTCTTCTCAGAGATAAGCTGCCACCATTCTAGCGAGTCTTTCACTCTGTATTTTATAGTCTCTGTACATTTCTTTCATTAATAGAAATCGTGTATTACTGTATATCTGTGTGTATGGTTGCATATCTGATACATTTCTGTTATATTATTGAATATTTGTGATATCTCTGTGCATTTCTTTATTATATCTCTGTTCTCATTTCGTGCCGAAAATAATCCGGATCAGTGGTATCAGAGCAGGTTGCTCTTGATCATTTGTTTTTTAGTGCATGTCCGCGATGAGGTCCAAGTATAGCAAGTTGGGTCTCAATCTTGTCTCTCTTGAGGAAAATCGCTCTCGCACACCCAAGAAACCCTCAATGGCGGAAGAAAAGAAAAACGATGGAGCAGGCGATCCTATCAGTTTGTTGCTTGAGAAAGCTCTCACGCAACAGAGGGACGAAATGATAGAGAATTTTTCCCACATCCTTCAACGCCTACCGATAGCATCAGGTGCATCTTCATCAAGCGGCCACTTTGGAGGCACCTCATCTTTCAAGGTACAGGTTAATTTTGATATTCCTGTATTTGAAGGTCAAATAGATGCAGATGCCCTAGATAAATTGTTAAATCTGCTAGAAGGTTATTTCTATATTCATAATTTTTCAAATAAGGAAAAGATCACCTTCACACTCCTTAAGGCTCTCCCCCATGTCAAACATTGGTGGGAAACTTATTGGGAGCAGAGTTCCACAGAGGAGTTTGGAATATATGGGGCCGAGCCCACTTGGGATTTTTTTGTGGATGCGGTAAAGGAACAATACTACCCTGTTGGCAACTATGAGGACCAATACATGAGATGGACCACACTATAGCAAGAGAGGGGCCAATCTATTTCGGAGTTCACTAATAGCTTCCATACCTTGCACACCAAGTTGGGTATCAAATACTTTGAACGACATTTGGTTCTGAAATACCGTGGGGCTATACACAGATACATCCAAACTGAAATGGATTTCCTGGACATTTCATCACTCGGTGTTGCCTATCGATATGTTGTTAAAATCGAGCAGAAATTTAAGCACCAGAACAAACGGGAGTTTGGGTCTACAAATCCACAACAACCAAAGTATGACAAAGACAGCCCTAACAAACAGTCCCCCAAAAACTAGTCCAAGCCACAGGAAAAGAAGGGCCATGGGAAGACAAAGAAGGGCACTAGAAAATGGTGTTATTTCCACAAACGCCCCTGGCACAACACCGATGAATGTCGCTCAAAATAGTCAATGGTGGTCGAGATCAAAGACAAGGAGCCAAAACCTGATTCAGAATCTGATTCTGAAAATACTGGTAAAAGACATATCATCGACGCAGACCCCACTGCTATTGTCGCGACCGCAACAATTCAACCAGAAGAATCAATAGATCCAGAAGAGGGGGAGCGCCTTTTTCATTCACAGATGTGGGTGAAGGGGACCCCACTGCATTTTATTGTTGATAGCAGAAGTCAGAAGAACCTCATCTCAGTAGAGGTCATCAAACGGTTGGGATTGTCGACAACACCACACCCGCAACCATACAACATCGGGTGGCTTCGCCAAGGACGAGATCTTCGTGTCAGCCAACAGTGTTGATTGTCATACAGCATCCAACCCTTCAAGGATGAGGTTTTATGTGATGTTGCCCCACTAGATGTCTGTGATGTTCTCTTGGGCCAGCCATATATGTGGAAGCACCATGCTATCTATGAGTCTTGACCCTGTAGTGTCATTATTACTCTGGGGGGTCATCTCTATAGGATACCAGAGGTAGTTCCAACTACTGCCCCACTTAAACAGTGCTGCAAGGTAGTATCTCATACTAAAAAATTCATCTTCTCCACAATCTGTTCAAAAGGGGAACAAACAGATACTGCAACCACAACAGCCTCGGCCCAAGCACCTTCTATCCACCAGAAGCAGGTCGACAAGGTTGCAACAAAGCACAAAGATTCCTTCTTCACACAGTCATCTCATGTAGCCAAACTGGTTAAAAAGGTCCAACCCTTCCAGCGACAGGTTTGTGAGGACCTTCAACAAACCAAGTAGTACGACAGTTCCAACAAGGCAAGCAGATCACCAAGATTTAGATTAAGCAATCGCTTTCCCCTCTCCCCCAGGAACTCAACGCAATGGAGACCATTGCTTCTTAATGGGGAGGAATGATCCAGATGGGTATCAGTGGCCGTCCACCGTTCCATATGGCTCAAAACAATTTTCTGGCATTTCTGGTAATTTACTATTTTTAGCAGTTTTTTCAGGTCCTGAACTTCTGGGGCCATTTTGAGGCCCTAAACGATGTTTTTTTTTGTATGTTTTCTCGCAAAATTGCATCTACGATGCTATTTTCTCTTAAGCGTTGTAGTTCTCGGATAGATATTTCCAATGAGCTATCATACGCCTAAAACAGAGATCGTATGCAAAAGTTACGACCCCAGGAAGTTGATGCACCAACTTACCCAAATGGGGCCCACATGACTTTTGGCACTTCATCTCCTAGGGTTAGGTTTTTTGGATGTCTAGGGTTTTTGGCATTCCTACTTATTGTAAAAAGGCCTTCAGAGCCTCATTGTAATCATCTTCTTGCGAATGCAAGTAACTGTCATATCTCTTCTCAGAGATAAGCTGCCACCATTCTAGCGAGTCTTTCACTCTGTATTTTACAGTCTCTATACATTTCTTTCATTAATAGAAATCATGTATTACTGTATATCTGTGTTTATGGTTGCATATCCGATACATTTCTGTTATATTATTAAATATCTGCGATATCTCTGTGCATTTCTTTATTATATCTCCGCTCTCATTTCATGCTGAAAATAATCCAGATCAAAGAGGAGGGTTAGTTAGTTTAGTTACGTAAAGAATGGTGCGGAATTTGTTGGGGTTCAATTCGTTATGGTGGAGGCGAATTGTATCATAACTAAAATGAATCCATCAAAGAAAACACTTTGAAACCACCCATAAATCTTCTTTAATATCCTTAAACCTCTTCCTAGTACGTAGTATATCTAGGATTTGAATTCTGATGTTGACACAACTAGGTAGGAGTACAAGCATTAACTCTCAGGGATACAAACTTATGTGCAAAATCCAAATAGCCCGATTCTATTAAACAAGGGAACAAAATTTTGAATCCTAGTGTATAGGTAGATACGGGTATTGTATTAAAGTCTTTATAGTAACATATGAGTTAGAAAAATACTTGTATTCGATGGGAACGTCTCTTAAGTGTTGAGCTAGTATGTTATAAGGTTATGCAAAGCAAAAACAAAATGTAAGTACCGATCATACGAGTTGATTAAACGAAGATAAATGGTAAATAATGTGGCAAAGATTTTTATTTTTTTTTTATGATAAATTTGAGGTTCATTACATATTATCTTAAAAATCTCTCTCTCTCACACACACACACACATTATTTTATTTTGATTTATCAATATATATAAAATCATATGAATATTGTTTATATTAAATCATATGAATATGAATATTGTTTATATTTTTATTATAGTATACTAAAATAATTTATAATAACAATTATTTTATTTATTNTAAAAAGGTCCAACCCTTCCAGCGACAGGTTCGTGAGGACCTTCAACAAACCAAGCAGCGCGACAACTTCAACAAGGCAAGCAGATCACCAAGATTTAGATTCAGCAATCGCTTTCCCCTCTCCCCCGGGAACTCAACGCAATGGATACCATTGCTTCTTAAGGGGGGAGGAATGATCCAGATGGGTATCGATGGCTGCCCACCTTTCCATCTGGCTCAAAACAGTTTTCTGGCATTTTTGGTAATTTACTATTTTTAGCAGTTTTTTTCGGGTCCTGAATTTCCGGGGCCATTTTGAGGCCCTAAACGATGTTTTTTTTGGGTATGTTTCTCTCGCAAAATTACATCTATAATACTATTTTGTCTCGAGCTTTGTAGTTCTCGGATAGATCTTTCCAGCGAGCTATCATACGCCTAAAACGGAGATCGTATTCAAAAGTTACAACCCCGGGAAGTTGATGCACCAACTTACCCAAACGGGGCCCACATGACTTTTGGCTCTTCATCTCCTAAGGTTAGGTTTTTTGGATGTCTAGGGTTTTTGGCATTCCGGCTTATTGTAAAAAAGGCCTTCAGAGCCTCATTGTAATCATCTTCTCATGGATGCGAGTAGCGGTCACATCTCGTCTCAGAGATAAGCTACCACCATTCTATCGAGTCTTTCACTCTATATTTTACAGTCTCTATACATTTATTTCATTAATAGAAATCGTGTATTACTGTATATCTGTGACTCTTGTTATATTTTCTCTATATCTCTATTATATTGTTGTCTCTCTTGCAATATCTTTGAATATTTATGTGTTATATCTCCGCTCTCATTTCATGCCGAAAATAATCCGAATCACACGGATAAATAGAGATATAGAGAAAATGAGAAAGGGATATAGAGAAGTTGTTCAAGAACCAGCAGCCGCTGAAGAGTTGACAGAAGAAGTATGAGAGCCGAAGCTCATTTTTTCATTGTATTTTGTAATCTGAACGTACTGCACTCAATTAGTTTGTGAGTTGACAAGGTCCTTTATTATTTCTCTATTATATTCTACATTCGTAAATCGTTCTATTTAATGTGTGTATTCACAGCGCGTAATAATCTGACAGTCTGTGCACTGCACAGTATTTTAAACTGTGTTTCACAGAGTAGACTGCGTGCATCTCCCTTTCCCTTCATGGCCGCACTCCGAATGAAATCAATGAAGAAGCTGCAATAGAAAAAGCTACGGCTCCATGCGTGAAATATTTAAAATCGCATCGATTATGAGACATTTGTTACAGTTCAGTGCTACAAAATGCGTGAAATTATTAAAATGACAAACATCCGCCACCAACGCTGCAGTAAGGGATCGAATGCGATTTATAATCAGTGTGCGTGGATATCTTTGGATGGTTTCAACATTTAGAGGAACGAAGATAATTTCTGGTTGATCTTATCAATATCTTTTATTTTATTCCGAAAGAATACAGGATTTATTTTATTTTATTTCAATAAAGGAATTACAATTCTAATAAGTGATGTATGTATACGATATTACAGTAAAAGAAATGCATCCAAGAGGAGTGACGATGGATTACAGTAAAATATTTGTATTTTTTTTTATCGATGATTATTTATCCATTGATAGTTAGAGGATTGATCGTTACAGGGTTCAATGATAAATTGGATTTGGAACATATTATTCTAAATCTTAAGCATATTATGTTTTAACAATTTAATCTGAATAAGTTTGAAGGGTGTCTAAATCTTAAGCATATTATGTTTTAACAATTTAATCTGAATAAGTTTGAAGGGTGTTCGTTTAAAAGTTTTAGGTTTTTTATTATTTCTGTCAATTATTATTTGAATTTGGTAATATAATTATTGGTGAAATAATCTTTTCTATATTTTTAATATATAAATATATTATTTATTTATTTGAAATATCTCTAAAACATTTGAATTATATAAACTTAACAATTAAAATATACAAATCCAACCATTTCTAATTAAATTTTTAACAAAATTAAAAAAAATAATAAAAAACATAAAACGTTTATTCTACATCAATTTAGTAACTTCTTGAGACAGCAATGCTAAACAAAAATCTTTTGAATGTTGATATCTATGGCAATGTTATCTCTTTTTGGTGTGGTGATATCTATGGCAATGTTACTTTGAATTTTGACCTTTTCAAAATGCATGTTGATCAACGCATTATTAAAGCAGTTGCGCTGGAGCATCGTAATGATGTTGATGCAGCTGCGCAATTTATCCTT
>JASDQU010737102.1:91813-125965 GCA_032191745.1 Picea mariana | reverse complement strand
AATTTTTTATTTATCAGTTCTCTCACTACTTGGTTGACTGGTATTTTGGTTTTGACCTCTTCCACCAGTGTTTCTAGGACTACTATTACATTCACATATGTTAGAACTTCTTCCTCTAGAGTTATCTCTCCTATGTCCTCTTCAATGGATTATAGATGGATGCATGGAAAAAAATGTCTGTAATGACATATTTGACCTCTTTAATCTGTGTTCATGATTGATGAGGCAAGCTTACAGTTCATCTAGGATAAATTGATTGAGATCTCTGGTCTCTTCTAAGGTCACAACAAGGGTATCAAATTTAGGAGAAAGACTCCTAAGTACCTTCTCGATAAATTTTATGTCTTCTATGGTTTCACCATGAGACTTGATCTAATTTATCAGGCCAATAACATGGGTATAAAAGGAATCTACTGAATATGTGTCTTTCATTGACATAGTTTCAAAATCTCTTCTAAGAATTTGTAGTTTTGAAGTCTTGACTTTGTCCATGCCTTGATAAGAGGTTTGTAATATTTCCCATGCCTCCTTTGCTTKCTTTGTCGATGCAACTCTTTGGAGTATGTTTTCATGCCTGGCTTGATGTATGTAAAACTTCTCCTTTCCCATCCTTMCTCCTTTGATCTTTCAAGGAATCCTTCTTAGCTTGTGTGAGTGCATTGTATATTGCCTGATATACTAGCTCCACATAGACATTCTCGGCTATCTGCCAAACATCTTGAAATCTAGATAGCAGCTTCATTGTCAAGGACCATAACTCATAATTATCTCCTGTAAAAGTGGGAGCTTGCACATTTGAAGTAGAATCCATATTTCACCTTATGATAGATGTAACACCCTGTTTCCCCCAGTCTGTAAAAATAACTATATTGGCCAAAAACTATGGCAAACTCAAAGATGTAAATGTTTGATTTGACAGACCTTTGTATAAAAGGACAATAAACGAAAATTATATCATGAATATGTGTTACATGATTGCTGGGAGGGGGATGTGCTGAAAGAGACCACGATGGCTAATGAGAGGTGGTGGAAAGGTCCGAGAATGGATGCGTTAACTTCCACCAAACCGAAATCATACTGGTTTGTACATGCTCGGAAACCAAAGCTCTCTCTCAGACCCCTAAATGAATTACCCACCCAGATGGTAGGTGGGGAGGCTCCTCAAGAGTAAATGAGGGGATGGGAGGCGAACCACCCATCCATAAAATCTCTCAGACTGGACCATCAGATAGGGAAATTTGTGCCACATGCAACCTCGCAGGAAAAAGGCAAGGAAAGAAGTGTGGAAGGGGGGGATATGGAGAGGAGCACACACGACAGGAGTTGCGGAAGGAGAACCAGAAGAACTCTGGAAAAATACAGTGACTCATGAGCAGAGGAGAAGGAGATTAACCTTCGTCCTCGACTTATGACTAGCGGGAACTTGCGAAACCCCGAAATGAACTTAGTGTTATATATATATAGGCTTTGGAGTTTTGGCTCCCGAGCTCAAGTGCGAGACCTCCTGTCTTCACAGATCGCGAAATCCTGACTTGCAAAACCCTGAAATGAACTTAGCGTTATATATATATATATATATATATATATATATATATAGGCTTCAGAGTTTTGGCTCCCGGGAACTTAAGTGTGAGACCTCTTGTCTTCACATATCGTGAAATCTTGACTTGTGAAACCCCAAAATGAACTTAGCGTTATATTATATATATATATATACAGGCTTCAGAGTTTTGGCTCCTGGGAACTCAAGTGCGAGACCTCCGGTCTTCGCATATCATGAAACCCCAACTTGCGAAAGCCCGAAATGAGCTTAGTAGATATATGGGTTTCGGTTTTTCAACACCTGGGGAACCGAAGGGTATGAACCCCTCACCTTCTGGTATGTGAAACCCCGAAAGGTAGAGTGTTGGGATATAATCTGATCCATTGATCAATTCAACGATCGGTTAGACCCTTCTTTTTGGGTTTCGGCACCTCGAAAGACAGAGAACAGGGAAACGCTTTCATTGCGATTCCCCAAATTGTGAAAGCCGAAAGTGACTTTCTGGTAAGGCCAATGGTCATAGCCAATGATCACATGGGGAAGGATAAGGGAAGGTAGGGTCTGCACCAGGCCCCATAGAAACTCAGGGATTCTATTCCCTGATAAAGAAGAAAGAAAAGAAAAAGGGTGAACAATCTTAGTTACCATAGTGGGTGTGTGACAAATTGGTATCAGAGCATGGTTACAACACTTGGCCTACTTGGGCTCATGAATGGATTGCACAAAGACTCTATTTGAAGTACTCTTAACAGGAGTAACCCTCTATCTTAACCCCCTTAATCACAAGTCGAAGTTAAGAATAAAAACTCCTATTGTTTGTGTGCATGTGAAAAATATGAATTATGTATTGGTTATGAATGAATATAAATATTGACTAACAACAAGCGTTTCTTTTCTTTTTCACACGAGCGGGAGATCAACCGCGGGAAACTACAGACGCATAGAATGGTGACTCACCATGAAGTGGGGGATGGCTCCCACAATAGAGACAAAGAGTTTGACAAAAGGAGGGTAGTAGGGACCACTCCAGATCTAGCTGAGACTGTGAGGAGCCTCATGGTCGAATTAAAGAGCTGCAAGTCCGACAACGAGAGGATGATAAAAGAGCAAGAGAAACAAATGGAAATTAATGCAATCTTACTGCAGAGTTTATCCGATATACAAAGACAATTGCAGCATGAACCTGACACCAGTCATGCGGACCGATGATAGACAAAGAAAAGTCGAAGTCCACCTGAGATACAGAAACATGGTCTTTTAAGTGGCCACACTGGGAAGAGCACCTCGAGAAAAGTCCACCCTAGAGATAAGGGACAAGCGTTGGATGATTCCTTTGGAAAGGAAGCAGGCGAATCAGAGGGATCTTTTAGCAGCAGGACTAGTTCCTATTCCCGAAGAAAACAGAAGAAGCAGAAGCATTCCAAGAGCCATAATCTCAAAGAATTCAGGAAGGTCAAACCACCCTCTTTCGACAGTGAAATAAAGAAGGGAGAGGAAGCAGAGGCCTGCCTGCTTGGACTAAGGAAGTATTTTAGAGTCCATGACTTCTCAGAAAATTTGAAGGCCCGAGTGGCCACCTTCAACTTGAATGGAAAGGCTTCCATCTGGTGGGAAGACCTTAAGAATGTAAAAGGGATTCACAAAGAGGGCCCGTCTTGGGAACGGTTTGAGAGATACTTCAGGAAGAAGTAACTGTCGGAAAAGTATTTCGATGAAAAGACTAAAGAATTCTATGAACTCAAGTTGGGGAAACTTACCATAGAGGTATATGTCAGTGGATTCCTCGAGTTGCTGAGGTACATACCCTATATAAAAGCATAAAAGGCAAAGGTGAAACGGTTCATCAACAGACTACCTAAGGACTATTAGAATAGGATTGAGTTTGATGCGCCAAAGACCCTAGAAGACACCATTTGAAAGGCAAGATATTGTTATGAACATCTTGGGCATCGGACATAACCTCGTGAAGGCTGGAAGAAGAATAAGAGTTTAGGATTCCAGAAAAAGGGGTTTAAATATCCAAGATTTAAAAATTATAAAAAGGACTCAAGGATGAGCTTCCCAACACGAAGTGTACATCAACAGAATTTCCTCTCCCAGAGTGGAAATAAACCTCTTGGATCTACCCCGGGAAGGATTGATAACCCAAAGAAAGAACCATTGAACTGTTGGGGTTGTGGAGAAGAGCATCTACTGAGAGATTTCCCACACCGACAAAAAAATAGTCGAAGAATTTACAACGTTCAAGAAGATACCACCGTCAATGATGTGGCCATGAGTATGCCACAAATTTCTGCAGCCATGGAGAATAAACAAGCTGACCACCAAGATTTAGTGGTGGAGATAAAAGGTATGATCACCAACCATCTAGTGTCTATTCTAATCAAACCTGGTTGAAATTTGAGTTATATAGCCCCTAAGGTTGTTGATAAGTGTAAATTAAAGCCACATAAACACACCAAGCCATGGTTGGTACAGTTAGCCACTGGCACCAAAAGAACGGTAGCGGAGGTCATGTCAGCCTGCCAATTTACTATGGGTGAATTCCCCACCCAAGAAACCCTTAATATACTACCCCTAGGGTCGTATGACCTGTTGATCGATATGGATTGGCTAGCCACTTATAAAGCCAGACTCAACTGTTACCATAAAACCTTAGAATGTGTAAGTGAAGGAGGAAGAAGGATAACCCTTCAAAGGATCCAAAAACCTATCTTGGTGAGACGAATATCAGCTCTTCAGATGAGGAAATATTGCAGAAAGGGATTTCCACTATAGGCGATACAGGTATTGGAATCAATTGAAAATGACAAACCAAGCCTCGAGGACCATTCCATACTAGGAGAATATAGAGATGTATTTCTGGAAGAGGTACCAGGTCAACCTTCAAGAAGGGACATTTAATTCTTGATAGAGCTTGCACCAGGAGTGATGCCAGTGTCTATAACACCCTACAGGATGAGCACACCCGAGCTAGTTGAGCTTAAATTACAATTGAAAGAAATGATGGACAAAGGCTATATCCGGCCTAGCGTGTCTCCCTAGGGAGCACTAGTCCTATTTGTGAAAAATAAAGATGGTACCCTCCAACTATGCGTATATTACAGACAACTGAATAAGGTAACCATAAAGAAAAAGTAACCCTTACCCAGGATTGATGACTTGTTCGATCAATTGGGAGGTGCTTCCATATTCTCAAAGATTGACTTGAGATCTAGATACCATCAAGTTTGAATCAAGGGTGAAGACATCCACAAAACTGCCTTCAGGACGAGATATGGTCACTATGAGTTTGTGGTAGTCCCATTTGGATTAACCAATGCCCCTGCCACTTTTATGTGCTGGATGAACAATGTGCTCAACAAATTCCTAGACAAATTTGTACTGGTTTTTATTGACAATATATTAATTTATTCCAAGAATAGAGAGGAACACGAGGAACATCTTAGGCTTGTAATTCAAGTGCTAAGAGAACATCAACTCTATGCTAAATTTAGCAAGTGTGACTTTTTCTAGAAGCAAATACATTACTTGGGCCATGTCATATATGAAGAAGGAGTAGCGATAGACCCTGACAAGATTAGGTCTATCATGGAATGGCCTACCCCAAAGGACATTTTAGATATCAGGTCCTCTATGGGATTAGCAGGATACTATAGGAGATTTATAAAAGGATTTTCCAGGATTGGTTGTCCAATTACTGCTCTCCAGAAGAAGGAAGACAAATTCACGTGGACACAAGAATGTAAGGAAAGA
This sequence comes from Picea mariana, assembly GCA_032191745.1. Classification (NCBI taxonomy): domain Eukaryota; kingdom Viridiplantae; phylum Streptophyta; class Pinopsida; order Pinales; family Pinaceae; genus Picea; species Picea mariana. Next base: position 120,666 of record JASDQU010737102.1, on the reverse strand, counting down.
TTCCAATCCCTAAAACATCTACTGACCCATGCACCCATGTTGAAGATCGTTGATCTCGAAGTTGACTTCCTCGTGTGCACAGATGCCTCCAAGGAAGGGCTTAGAGGAGTCCTTGTGCAAGGTGGAAGTGTTGTCTGCTATGAATCTCGAAAATTAAATGAGAACGAAGTCAACTATGTGACCCATGATCTAGAGTTGGCCGCCATAGTGCACACCTTAAAAATGTGGAGGCATTACCTCCTAGGAAGGAAATTCGTACTTATGATAGATCATTGTGGATTACGATATCTATTTGACCAACCAAAGCTCAATGCCAGACAAGCTAGGTGGATGGCCCTCCCTAGCGAGTTCGATTTTGAAATCAAACATATCAAAGGAAAAGGAAATAAGGTGGTTGATGCCCTTAGCCAATGTATGAAAATAATTCACCTAGTAGAGGTGAGCACATGTGAGACGGATGTCAAGGAAAGAGTCAGGAATGCACAAGAAACAGACATATTCTTCTAGATTGTGACGTTGTATCTGGAGCAAGGACCCACAGGGATAAAGTGTGAAGGCTACCAGATGATAGATGGAGGTCTGCTAACTTACAGAAACAGATTGTATATTCTATATTGTGACGACTTGAAGAGGTTCATAATGGATGAACTACATAAAAGACCCTATACTGGTCATCCAGGATACCAGAAGATGATCATGGTCACCAAGAAACAATTCTATTGGCTGGGATTGAAGAAAAACATAGTTGAATACCTAGCCAAATGCATAGAGTGCCAACAGGTTAAAGAACAACACTGACATCCAGCAGGGTGTTTAAGAACCCTACCAATCTCGGAATGGAAATGGGAAACCATCTCCATGGATTTCATCACCGGTTTACCAACCTTGACCAAACATAATGATTCCATCATGGTAGTGGTGGATAAATTGAGCAAGTCCACTCATTTTATCCCCATCAAGTCAACTTGCAAGGTGATAGACATCGCCCACGTATTCATGAGGGAGATATTCAGACTACATGGTATGCCTAAAGAGATCGTGTCTGACAGAGACATGAAATTTACTTCCAAATTTTGGAAATCCCTGATGGGGGGTCTAGAGACCAGATTGTTGTTTAGCATAGCCTATCATCCTCAAATTGATGGAAACATGGAAAGAGTGAACCAAATATTAGAAGACATGGTAAGGATGCACGTAATGCATCAACCGAAAAAGTGGGAAGACTACCTACCACTGGTAGAATTCGCCTACAACAACGGCTACCAAGAATCCATGAAAATGAGTTCTTTCGAAGTCCTCTATGGTAGGCCATGCAACACTCTAGTCAGTTGGAGTAACCATATAAATAGAGTTACTATTGGACCTAACATGCTGAAATAAATGGAACAACAAGTGACTCAGATAAAACAAAATTTCAAGGTCGCTCAAAACTGACAGAGTTAGACCCAGGAAGAGTTCCCTAAAGATGGGAGCTTGTGCCAAGTTGGCACCTTGATATTTTAGACCCTTTGAAGTTCTAGAAAGAGTGAGACCTGTAGCCTATAGGATAACACTTCCTCCCACATTAAAAGCACATAATGTTTTCCATGTTTCATTATTGAAGAAATATGTACATGATTCTAATCATATAATTGATTGGTCTGTGATGCAGGTGGAACCAGAGGGAGAATTCCTACCAGAACCTCAATGCATATTGGACAGAAAGGAAACCCCGCTCAGGAACCAAACCATTGCATAGGTCAAGGTGTAGTGGAAACATTTTGGCCTATATGAGGCTACATGGAAAATGGAAGATGCCATGAAATAGGCATATCCAATTTTGTTTACTTCTGTACATACATGTCATGTTTATAGATAGAACATCGAGGATGATGTTCCTTTAAGGGGGAGGGATTTGTAACACCCTATTTCCTCTAGTTTATAAAAATAACCATATTGGCCAAAAACTATGGAAAACTCAAAGAAGTAAATCTTTGATTTGACAAACCTTTGTATAAAAGGTCGATGAATGAAAATTATATCATGAATATGTGTCACATGATTGCTAGGAGGGGGATGTGTTGAAAGAGACCATGATGGCTGATGAGAGGTGGTGGAAGGAGCCGAAAATGGCTGCGTTAACTTCCACCGAACTGAAACCGTACTGGTTTGTACATTCTCGAAAACCAAAGCTCGCTCTTAGACCCCTGAATGAATTACCCACCTAGATGGTAGGTGGGGAGGCTCCTCAAGAGTAAATGAGGGGATGGGGGGTGAACCGCCCATCCATAGAATCTCTTAGACCTGACCATCGGATAGGGAAATTTGTGCCACACGCAACCTCGTAGGAAAAGGGAAAGGAAAGAAGTGTGGAAGGGGGGGGGGGGATGGAGAGGAGTGTGCACGACAAGAGTCACGGAAGGAGAACCAGAAGAACTTCGGAAAAATAAAGTGAGTCATGAGCAGAGGAGAAGGAGAGTAACCTTCGTCCTCGACTTCTGACGAGCGAGAAGTAGTAGACTGAGTCTCAAAGCATCATGGTCCAGCTCGGGGGTGGCTAGTGGTAAATCCGATTGGGATCACTAAGCCTACGGTTGGGTGGAAACAAGCACCCCTCTCAGCAGTTGTGTCACACCTAGTGTTTTTCTGATAAGTGTTTATATCTTGTGTCTTGAATTGAATATAATGGATGCATGCTCATGTTTTTACACTCATAAATGATTTCTGTATATCAGTGTTTCCCTGGTGTTTTGACCAGAAATAATGGATGCATGCTCATATATATATGACCATAATCGGTTTATGTAGAGAGTAAATAAGTTTAGATTATGAGCCCATTCCCTTGAGGTTGTCCCATGTATTCCACTCACATTATGCCCTAGTTTTATTTCCCAAAGGCACCTCCTCCTGGGAAGTTCCCTCACCTTCCAGAGCCGGCGTGAGTTCCTTTAAAGAACTACCATTTAGAGACCATACGAGGTTACCTCACCCCTGTCATAGAGTTCATAGTTCAGTAAATTAAGAAGGCCTTTTAGTCAGGTCACCCGGCCTGGGGATATTTACCCAAGAACCCGTTGAAGGATTTTGTATTCTAAGTTTGGAAACCTTGTACCCGAGAGAATGGTTTCGTCAGGTTTCGGCATTTTGGTGTTTCGGCTCCCAGGAACTCAAGTGCGAGACCTCCTGTGTTCACATATAGCGAAATCCTGACTTGTGAAAACCCGAAATGAACTTAGCGTTATATTTTATATATATATATATATATATATATATATAGGATTCAGAGTTTCGGCTCCTGGGAACTCAAGTGAGAGACCTCCTGTCTTCACATATCGCGAAATCCCGACTTACGAAACCCCGAAATGAACTAAGCGTTATATATATATATATAGGCTTCGGAGTTTCATCTCCTGGGAACTCAAGTGTGAGACCTCCTGTTTTCACATATCACGAAATCCCGACTTACGAAACCCCAAAATGAACTTAGCATTATATATATATATATATATATATATATATATATATATATAGGCTTCGGAGTTTTGGCTCTTGGGAAATCAAGTGCAAGACCTCTTGTCTTCACATATCGTGAAATCCTGACTTGCGAAACCATGAAATGAACTTAGCGTTATATTATATATATATAGGATTTGGAGTTTCGGCTCCTGAGAACTGAAGTGAGAGACCTCCTGTCTTCGCATATTGCAAAACCCCAACTTGCGAAACCCTGAAATGAGCTTAGTAGATATATGGGTTTCGGTGTTTCGGCACCTTGGGAACCAAAGGGTATGAGCCCCTCGCCTTCCAGTATGCGAAACCTCGAAAGGTAGAGTGTCAAGATATAATCCGAGCCATTGATCAATTCGACGATCGGTTAGACCCTTCTTTTTGGGTTTCGGCACTTCGAAAGACAGAGAACAGGGAAACGCTTGCATCGTGATTCCTTGAATCATGAAAGATGAAAGCGCCTTTCTGGTAAGGCCAGTGGTCACAACCAATGATCACATGGGGAAGGATAAGGGAAGGTAGGTTCTACACCAGGCCCCATAGAAACTCGAGGATTATGTTCCCTGATAAAGAAGGAATAAAAGAAAAAGGACGAAAAATCTTAGTTACCGTAGTGGGTGTGTGACAATAGAACTGTTGCTCTTGAGATTATTATGATCAACTCACTCTGATCAACCTGGTTGATACAAAATCTCATATCTACAGCGCATGGGGAAACTATGTGCGGCGCAATGAAAAATATTGCGCACCACATATCTTCATTGTTGAACACTCAGGATTTATTGCACAGTTTAAAGACTGCACTATTTATTGCGCGATGTGATATGAACACTTAACGAAGTAATTTATTTACTCTATGATAATATTTATCACATGAACTCTTAAACACAACATAATCTCAAAATACACATGAATTTTCAACTCAAAAAACACTTGATATATATTGATAAATTTGATGTTGCACGCTAATACAAAATATGGTAACTATGACGATCTTCAGCTCCAACAACGTCTGTTGACATTACAGATTTAGAGCTGGTGCTCTTAGAATTTTTTGAATCTTCAGTTGTTTTTTTTGTTTTCTTCTTCACAAATCTATTAATTGTACCTCTCTACATGCATATCTCGACTGTCTACAGGCTCAGACATATATGGGTAAAGACCGAGACTTCTTACAAAATCTAGCCAACCTAACATTTAAGAGAGAAAATAAATTCGACAGACTCTCAACTAATTAAACAGACTCAAGAAAGATTAAGATCGACTCCATTTAATAAGACTCATGCTTGCCAATTGAATAAGACTAATCTTGCATAAACATGCGACTTTGTATTTGCAGGCTAACAAACTGGCTGACTAACTGACTAACAAATTAAAGGAGTCGTAAAGCTCACTGATGTAATGTTCCTAACTAGGCTAGTCTAGGAAACGTTGGTAATGTGTGTGTAGGATCAATGGTTTACCATGTATAAATGATCATACAAATAATAAACGCGACAAAGGACTGCAAAGTTTGTATTATGATATCTCTGGGTATTACAAAATGGCCGAATGCGGTAGAATAAACTGAAAATACTCGACTAGATCAATAGAAAAGGGATCTTAGCCGGTGTTAGCGTCAGATGTCACTCCTGGATTGCAGCAGGAGCAGAGCCCGACACCCATAAGTTTATGTCACGATTTTTTTTATAAAAGGGGTGATCGAATGGAAGTTAACTCAAAACCACGTTGTTCGAACTCTGAAAGTAGGCCAGGCATTCATGGACAAGTGAGGTCTTAGATAAACTCCAGATAGTGAGTTGTAGTAAGGGTGAATAAGGAGGAAGACATGTATGAGAGAAATGCAAAGGTCTATCATAAACATCAGGCTTCTAACAGACTATAGGAGAAAACATCTAAACACAAGATCTTCTTACATTCAAACACAGAAAACCGGGGAATACAACAATGTAACAACAAATCCTTTATCGTAACGTAATTGCAATAATTCATGTGAATCAGTCAATCATGAAATCCCTCAGTATGAGATGAAAATTAGATGGGGTAGGAAAATTGTTTTTCATTAAACAAGAAATCTTACATACAGATGCATAACCAGAGAACTAGAGTATCTGTTAAAACTTTACAATCGGAAGCTTCTCTCTACCATCGATCCTTTGAAAAATATCAAAACAAAGTATATATACTCCTAAAAATTTGCCCATTAGAGGCCTCCTAGACTTTCGGGATGAGGCATCTCTTTAATCAAATCTGGCATGCACTCCTCTTTCATATGCCACCTTAATTCTGCATGGCTCGCGCCAGGGGGTAGCTAAGCCCTTAAATTTTGAATTAGCGTGCGCAAGCTTCCCTGGTGAGTCAAGGACTCGACATGGATTCTATGGAAAGAATCAGTACAGGGGACCATCTCAGGCAGACTTCCCATCGGGACATCCATACCTTGCAATTAACGAGTGAGGTGAGGTTTCAACCACCCTCTCTCTTCTTCATTCACTCTGAGCAGGTATCAGGGTTGAGATCAAGTTGAACTAGCACCTGGAGAACATGGTGATCTCTTCTGAAGCTAAACCCGACACCTCGGCCCTTCGCGTAGCTCTTTCTATTTCCTTCAAGCGACTACGGGCTGTGACCTTGTGCCTATCTTCAAAGGTGCTTTCGGTGTTTTCAGGGTTCATGGATAGGAAGGAGCAGATCCTTCCTCTTCGAAGTTGTGATGGGAAAAATGTCGAGAGGGGCTAATGGGTGCCACGCACCCCTCTCTGATCTGAAATTCCTTAACTAATTTGACAATACTGTGGGCCCAGGTCTAGGACGTATTTGGCGCTTCGCGTCTTGGGGATATGAAAGAGATTCTCCTTGTGCTTTGAAGTCGCGATGGGTGAAAAGGTAGAGAACCTAATCRCGCACCACGTGTCCCTTCGGGATGAATGGCTAAGATCACCCTCGGCTCTTCAGGACCCATCTTGCCAAATGATAAACCTTAGTGCCCCTCCTCCAGGCCTGCTCCCTTGTGACCAGGCACCCAAAACCATGTKCCCGATTCTGGGTACCTTTAGCGCTTTAGGGTTCAAGGTTTTGAGATGTGAGATGACGAGGGACTTTTACCTTTCGGACTACCAAATGTCGATACGCCGATGTGACTAGATCTTGCGCCATGCATCACTGGATTAGATGACCCATATTTTTTCTTGAAATATAGGTGCTTTCTCTGATGCTATACCTCGGGTAACTTGGTAGCCCCAAGATCTTGGTGACCATCGATTAGCTTTATACATGGGTCTCGATTGCTCGACAACAAAACTTCGCCCACTCGCTTGACTTATCACCTGAAAAGAGATTTTTCCATGCTGTGCTTGGGCGCTTCTCGTGCAACCTACAGACCTGGGCACTTTTGTGCCCAAGACAAAAATTGTTGCTAACATTAGGCTCCATGGGGGATAGAGTCATCCCTGTGATGCTCTAAGAACTCATTTGCAGCATCAGTGCCTTGCTATTGGGCTATGGAGTCATTTACTAAGATGGAAATAATAAAAAGGAAAATGAACAAAGAACCAAAAGGACAATATTTACAAACAAAGGAGTTGTCTATGGCTCAAACAAAACATTTCTTCAGAAAATGCCCATTTACTAGGCTGTTGAAAACTTCTTCACCCTCCAAATCCTACAACCTGTATGTGTTGTTTGAGAAAACCTCAGATATTTTGAAAGGTCCAATCCATAGGGCATCAAACTTGCCATTTTTTCCCTTGTCTTGCATGGGTGCATCCCACTTAAGCACCAAATCCCCGATCTCAAGCTCTTTCTTCTTGACTTTCCTGTCAAAAGCCAGTTTGACCTTCTGCTGATGGTTTTGAATTCTATCCATTACCTTCTCTCTGGCCTGCTGGACTTCCACCAGTTGATGAACTCTTCTGATCATGTCATCAGGCTCTTCTTGATGATCCTAGAAGAACTTTGCTACAGGAATGGCTCGCTGAGAAGGGAAAACAACTTCTGCACCATAAACTAATTGGAAAGGGGAGATGCCTATAGATCTCTTTGTGGTCACTCGATCGGCCCATAGAGTGAATTTCAACTTTGAATTCCAGGCCCTTTTGTTGTCCTCCAATAGTCTTTTGATAATCCTTATCAGGCTTTTGTTGGAAGACTCTGCTAAACCATTGCCCTAGGGATAGTATGGGGTAGAGTGAATCAGTTTGATCCCAAATTGCTCACAGAACTTGGCTAACAGCTCATCCTTGAATGAGGCTGCGTTTAGTAACAATCTTTCTTGGGCAGCGGAATCTTGTGATGAGGTCTTCTAGGAATCCAATAATTACCTTGTGGGAAGCACTCCTAGTGGGGATAGCTTCGATCCACTTAGTAAATAAATCTATAGCAGTCATGATCCATTTGTGCTTCCCACTCGAAGTACGGTGGATTTCTCCAATAAAATCTAGGCCCAATTGTTGGAAAGGTCCAGAAACAACTACAGGCTTTAAAGGAAGAGATTTGGGTTGTTTATTTCCTGAAAAACTTTGGCATGGGATGTAGGCTCTAACTTCTCTACAGACATTAGTGAATAAGGTGGGCTAGTAGTGCCCAGCTTTGAGAAGTTTGTGAGTTGTGGTCTTCCAGAAATGGTGCCCTCCACATAGGCCATTGTGAAATTCAACCATGATCATGTCGACCTCCTGTGGATTCATGCATTTTAAAAGCACCCCCAGGGGGTCTTTCTAGTTTAAAATTTGATCGACAAGGCAGTACCTGACTGCTTTGAGCTTCAAAGCACTTGCCTTATTTCTTTGCAGGCCATCTGGAGGCCCCAATTCCTACAGAAAATATATGACATCCTTATACCAAGGACATTGGGCCAATAGAGGTTCTGTTTGAGGACCTACATCAGACAACTGATTATATTGATTTTCTGAACTTGCATTGATGAAATATACCCCCAAGGCTCTGCAATTTGCTTCAGCCAACAACTTGTATAAACCTTGACCTTTAATCAATTTGGTAGGCCTTATCTCCAAGTCAAACTCCAATATCTTGGCTATCCACTTACACCTCCTCCTGTCTATGTCAGGCTGTACAAGGATGTCCTTCATAGAGGCTGAAGGAACGTATGCAGTCACTTTTGAGTGCAAGACATAGACTCTGAAATCTTTGAGAGATTTCACTAAGGCATAGGCCTTTTTTTTCCATGATTTCATACCTGATCTCTGCATATCTTAGTGCCTTGCTGAAGAAGGCAATGGGTTTCTCTTGCCCTTCCTCATTTTCCTGCAACAAGACCACTACTACTGTATCAAAAGAAGCAAAAGAGAAAATTAGGAACTCTTTGGAATAGTCAGGACTGATCAGCACAGGTGCCTCAGTCAATGCCCTTTTTATTTGGATAAAAGATTCCCTGGGTTCAGCAGTCCATTTCACTTCATTTCCCTTCCTGAGCATTGTTGTGATGTGTTTCACCAACTCAGCAAAATTTGAGACGAATCTCCTCAGGAGATTAATCTTCCCCAAAAAGGCCTGAACTTCCTTCTTAGATCTAGGAAGTGACAGGGTTTGAATTGCCTCTACCCTTATAGGATCGATCCTCACTCCCTTTGCTGATACTATATGGCCTAATATCTTCCCTTCCTTCATAGCAAACAAAGATTTCTTGGGATTTAGGGAAAGGCCAAACCTTTGACACTTTAAGAAAACTTTCCTCAGGTGACAATAGTGCTCTTTATCTGACCTCGAGAAGATGGTGATGTCATCCAGATAGATTACCACAAACTGATCTTTCTCCCTGATGAAGGCTATGTCCATGGCTTGCTAGAATGTTTCTCCTACATTCATCAACCAAAAGGCATTTTTGCATACATGACTACGCCCCAAGGCCGTTTTTTCTATGTCCTCGGGCATGACTGATACTTGATTATAAACAGAAAAGCCGTCGATCATGGAAATCCTAGATGCACCAGTTACCCTCTGTAATATGTGTTTCATGTTGGGCAGGGGATAATTGTCCTTCTTTGAGCTCCTATTCAGGTTCCTAAAATCGACACAAAGCCTGATTTCTCCACTTTTCTTCCTCAGCGGGACCAAATTGGCCACCCATTTAGAAAATCTCAAGGGGACAATGATTTGGGCATCTAAAAACTTCTTCACTTCTCTCTCCATGACTGGAAACAACATGGGATTCATCTGTCTCAGCTTCTGTCTGAATGGCCTAGCCTCTTCGTTCAGTGGGATCTTGTGCTCAATGATAGATGTGTCATAAGTTTTGAGGTCTTCATAGGTCCACGCAAACATGTCAGCGAATCCCTTTTATAACTCAGTATAGTTTGCCCTCTGTTCATTGGTTAGGCTGCTTGATAACTTGACAAACTTGGTCTCCTCCAGTGTGCCAATGTTGCATTTGGCTGTATCAACGTCTTCATTTGAAACACTACCCTTTACCGCCACATCATTTCCATCGAACAGTCTTTCTAAAGGGACTAGTCCCCTTAGAATGTGGTTGTTAGGCAGCTGAATAATCTGGTGATTAGCAATTTCATTTAAAAATACTTCCGGGTGAGGGTCACCTTCTGGGTCAGGATCCTGATCGATGTGCAATGCAGAAAATTCATCAACATATTGGAGAAATTTTTTGATTTCCAGATCATCTTCAAATACCTTCCAATGCTTGACATTGTCCGGTATAGAGGGCCTATATTTTATTTCAACATCGTACTTGACCATAGGTGGCAGAGGAACTTTGAGCAAACTAGCTGAGATAGCTAGAGAATCGGCTGAAGTATTTTCCCCCCTCGGGATGAAAGAAATGTTAAAAGCCAAGAAGAAATTATCAATCAGGTCCCATACCTCATTTTTGTAATTTATGAGCTGGGGATTATTAGCATGATAAGCATTTCTGACTTGTTGGATAATCAACTCAGCATCTCCAAATATTTCTATCTCTTTAATTCCCATTTCTTTTGTAGCCCTCATACCCAGAAGAAGAGCTTCATACTCTGCCACATTGTTGGTGGTTTCAAATTCCAGCATGTGTGATAGGGATATGGTCTCTTGAGAAGGTGATATGAAAACTATTCTGGTGCCAGTGCCTTCGCTAGAAGAAGCTCCATTGAAAAACATCTTCCAGACAGAGATGGTTGTAGGGGGAATCAGATAATTAAGACTGGGTTGCTTTCTAACTTGGAAAGGGTCTTCAGGAGCATCAATGAGCTGCAATAAACTAGACCCCAGATCAGTGTCAAGTGTGAAGATAGGATGGTTGGTGGGGTTTGCTTTGTCACTAACAATGTAGGCCAGCTGAGCTTCCCTATATAACCTCCTTTGTTCCCCTCCAAAGACTGGAATGGTGGCATACGTGAGATCCATATGTAATGTTCCTCCAACCTTTTTAATCCAAGATCTCGACAACAACATGCCGAATTTGGGGGGGACATCAAGTACCACAATATCCATGACCACACTCTTCATGGGTAGATGAAATAGAGAAACCACTAGGTCTTTGATGACTCCCAGACACTGCACTCTCCTTGAATCAAAAGAGTACAAATCATGATAAGTTTTTGTCACCTCCAGTCCCAATTCTTCCATTACTATTTTGGGCATAAGGTTATGGGAAGCCCTTGAATCCATGAGGCAATTATGCAGCACTTTATCATGTATGTTTAGGGATGTGTAGAAAGGGGGGGATGAATCATATCTATCTTCTACCATGGGACCTAGGACAACTGTTGGCTTTTCATCTTGGAGATTTATTGAGTCAGTGGAAGGCTGGGGGGGCTCAGATTGTAGCAGCTTGGAGAGGGACCTTTTGAAATCTTCATTTTTAACTAGTTCAGATAGGGGTACAGGGATTCTAATCTTCTGAATCTCATGCTCAAAATTGAAGGAGGGAATAGGCTTAGGAGCTTCCCTTACCTCATAGACAGGTTCCTTGGCTTCTGGCGAAGTATTCTAAATTTTCTTTTCTTTAGTAGTGGTTGCTTCAACCTTAATAGGTCTTTCTGCTATGAGGGGCTGATCCTGGCTATCAAAATTCCCTTCTTTCATTCTTGACCTGAGATTATATCTGTTAGGAGTGTTGCTGGCTTTTTCCCCTCTCCTAAATTCATTGATTTGAGTGTTGATAAGGGATTCTTCATATGCATATTGAGTCAAATGAGGAAACGGGGAAGTGTCCTCGATGTAGTGGATCTCATGGTTGAGTTCATCTAGATCCTCCCCTTCCTCATGAGGAACTAGCTTGTTCTGGAGAGGGGTTTGAATCCTATGATCATCTCTATCTCTGCTCTTATGTTCCCTTGGGAAAGCCCGTGGCACATTGTTATTAGGCCTCCTGAAGCCCCTACTATCTGTATTTTGGGCACTTCTGTAGATGGGCTTCCCTTATAATTCACACCTTTCCATCCTGGCAGAAAGTGATTTTAGCATTCTAATTGTCTCATATGTCTGAAGGGGCAGGGGGGAGGAACTGGATGGGGAAGATTGAGGCCTCTGCCTGGATGTGTTTCTATCAGCAGTGTTCCTGAGTCAGTCAACGGTCAATATGTTAGATTCTACCTCCACGGCTGCATCCTGCATGTGGGCCAGAGTAGTGACTCTTCTTTCCCTCAACAGGAGATAGAAATCGGGATCAAAGGCACTAACATAAGTGATCTTTGCAGAGGCTTTGGGGGGTTTTATCTTAGTAGGGATTTTATTGAATCTCTTGGAGAAATCAGAGACAGACTCTCCTTCTTTTCTTTTTGACAACCCAAACTCTGTCATGTAATACATGAAGTCTTTTTTATCTCCCCACTGTCCCAAAAAGGCATTATCCAAAGATTTGATCCCATCAATAGATCCAGGAGGCAGGGCCTTAAAACATTTTCTAGCCTCGCCTTGAAGACTATGGACGAAAATCCTCATCCATACGTCTGCATGCATGATAACATTATCATCTGTAAAACTGTAAAAGGCTTCTAGGTGTTCTTCTGCATTTATGTCCCCCGCGTCTGTAAACTTGGGTAGCTGCTTGAGGTAACCATCTACTGGGAGGGCATTGAGAGGTTTATGTAACACAAGGGGAGCATACCTAGCGACTATAATAGCCTCCATTCTAGTCATAGGGGGATTTGTTCCTGCCATAGGGATATTATGTGGAGAAGAACTCGGAGGAGAAGGAGCCCGAAAAGGAGATACTGGGGATGAGCTCCTAAGCGGAATGGGAAACAACAGGGGATTTAGGGAGAAGGCTAAAGGGATTAAGCCAACAGATGCTTCTCTTTGTGTAGAAGCAACAACAGTAAGAAGAGGAGGAGTGGTAAATCTAGGAGTGGGGAAATCTTCTGTGGTCCTGGGTCTATGCCAAGGTACAACTTCAGGGGAGAGGGGAGTGACAAGGGTTTCTCCCTCCAATCCCAGACCAGGGGGGGGAAACTCAACAAGAACACTCCCAAAATTCAGGAAACGAGAAACTTCACAAAAAGGTCTGCTAAGAAACTAAGGATGAGAAAATGGAGTTCCTACAGAAGGAGATGGAAGATTACCTGGTTCGGAGGAAAAACCTTCTCCTTCAGAGGCCTTTCCTTTTCTGAGAACCACCTCCATATCAGTTTTAGGTGTAGCTAGAGGCATCTGGGGATGGGACCACGTGTTTCTACCTATGAAAGCCACAATTAACACGGCAGGTTTCCCACAATGGAGTCGTCACAATGGAGTTGCCAGGTGCATAATAGCAATCTTCAAAGGTTCTGATACATGATGCACCTTCATAATCAGAGGCTCAATGTCGTTCAATCTCGGAGAAAACTTTCAACTTCGATCCCCAACAACAATGCCAGAAGTGTTAGCGTCATATGTCACTCCTGGATTACAGCAGGAGCAGAGCTCGATGCCCATCCGTTTATGTCACGATTTGTTTATAAAAGGGGTGATCGAATGGAAGTTAACTCAAAACCATGTTGTTCTAACTCTGAAACTAGGCCAGGCATGCATTGGCAAGTGAGGTCTTAGATAAACTCTAGACAGTGAGTTGTAGTAAGGGTGAATAGGGACGAAGACTTGTATGAGAGAAATGAAAATGTCTGTCATAAACATCAGGCTTCTAATAGACTGTAGGAGAAAACATCTAAACACAAGATCTTCTTACATTCAAACACAGAAAACCAGGGAATACAACAACGTAACAACAAATCCTTTATCGTAACGTAATTGCAATAATTCATGTGAATCAGTCAATCATGAACTCCCTCAGTATGAGATGAAAATTAGATGGGGTAGGAAAATTTTCTATCATTAAACAAGAAATCTTACATACAGATGAATAACCAGAGAAATCGAGTATCTATTAAAAATTCACAATTGGGAGCTTTGCTCTACCATCGATCCTTTGAAAAATATCAAAACAAAGTATATATACTCCTAAACATTTTCCCATCAGAGACCTCTTAGACTTTCGGGATGAGGCATCTCTTCAATCAAGTCTGGCTTGCACTCCTCTGTCATACGCCACCTTAATTCTGCATGGCTCGCGCTAGGGGGTAGTTGATCCCTTAATTGCTGAATTAGAGTGCACAGGCTTCCCTGGTGAGTCGAGGACTCAGCATGGCTTCTGTGGAAAGAATTAGTACAGGGGACCATCTCAGTCAGATTTCTCGCCGGGACATCCATACCTTGCAATTAACGAGTGAGGTGAGGTTTCAACCACCCTCTCTCTTCTTCATTCACTCCGAGCAGGTATCATGGTTGAGATAAAGTTGAATTGGCACCCGGAGAACACAGTGATCCCTTCTATAGATAAACTCGATGCCTCAACCCTTCGTGTAGCTCTTTCTATTGCCTTCAAGCGACTATGGGTTGTGACCTTGTGCCTATATTCAAAGGTTCTTTCAGCGTTTTTGGGGTTCATGGATAGGAAGGAGTAGATCCTTCCTCTTCGAAGTTGCGATGGGAAAAATGCCGAGAGGGCCTAATGGGTGCCACGCGCCCCTCTTTGATCTGACGGTCCTAAACTAATTCAGCAATACTGTGGGCCCGGGTCTGGGACGTCTTCGGTGCTTTGCATCTCGGGGATATGAAAGAGCTGCTCCTTGTGCTTCGAAGTCGTGATGGGCGAAAAGGCAGAGAGACTAATCGTGCACCATGTGTCCCTTCGGGATGAACGACTAAGATCACCCTCGGCTCTTCGGGACCCATCTTGCCAAATGATAAACCTTAGCGCCCCAAGATCCCAGTGACCATCGATCAGCTTTATAGATGGGTCTTGGTTGCTCAACAACAAAACTTTGCCCGCTCTCTTGACTTGTCACCTGAAAAGAGATTTTTCCATGCTGCGCTTGGGTGCTTCTCGTGCAACCTGCAGACCTGGGTGCTTTTGTGCCCAAGACAAAAATTGTTGCTAACAGTCGGAATACAAATAAGCAACTAAAATATAATACCTATAATATGGGAGCACTATGGAATCAATGGATGCACTGGGACTATGGAAACTCTGATGGTAACTATTGGAAGTCTGGAAAGTTCACCCTAGGAGCTATACTTCTCAGAATGGCCTAAAAAATGTCCCAAATGATGCGCCCTTCTCTAGTCCTTAGTATGGGTATCTATCGGACCCCTGATGGATACCCCTAGGGGAATGCGCCCCTATTCTTCTGGCAAAATGTGTCCTAGTGATTCAACCGTTAGAATCAGACGAGATATGTCTCAAAATGACTGCCTTGGTCTACTGGGAAATGGGTTGGAAGGGTTTACCTAAATATGGTCTGATGCTTGCTCTAGAACCCCAAATATGCATGCCAAAAGTGTCACACGTCCAAGTCTAGAAAATGCATCGCAGTTTAGTCCTTCGTCATAATCCAATGAGGAACTAGGAAAAATATGCGCTTTTCCCTACTCTCAAATGGGTCGGAGGGAAATCTCAGAATTCACCCTAGAAGGGATATGTCAACTAAAAACCCTCTTAGAATTTGCGCCCTCACTCTGAATGAATGCAACCTTGCTGCTGAACATTGTGTAACTACTGCTGAAGAATGATGGAAGACCTGAATGATCTTCCCAGTGACTAGGGTGTGTCTCTCAACACTAAAATTAACCAACCGGTGTCTTCCTCCTAGAATCCACCGAACTATCTCTCCTGAGATGCACCTCTTTTCCTTAATGACAAGTCATAATATGCATAATGATGAATTAGGTTGCTGACCCTTCCTTTATAGCTTTCCAAAACCCTAAATCATGATGAAACCCTAATTCACTGTTGACTTCCAAAACCCTAAATCACTGCTGAAACCCTAATTCACTGTTGACTTCTATTTTTAGCTCATAATGACTTAAAAGTGATTTTAACCCTTTTTAGCTCAATTTCACTTTCTGAATATAACACGTGTGACTGGAGTGACCTCTAGTAACCCTGTTTACCCCTCTTTGGTCTTGGCTATAGTCTAACGGGGCGGTTTAGACCAATAAGCCTCCTCTCTAGAGCTCCTATTTGGAAAGGGACATTACAATCCTCCCTTCTCGAAATTGCTTGTCCTCAAGCAATACCAGTCCAGGGTGCTACAACACCTTCTCACTCTCCCAAGTAGCATCCTCTACTGGAATCCGTCTCCATCTTATCAAACACACTATGATGACCTTACTCAGTTTCCGCTTCTGGAACTCCAAAACCTCCTTCGGAACTAACTCCAATTGTCCCTTCTCATCCAATGGGGGAATCTCCTATGATGTGATAATGAATTGTCCCACTCCATTTTTTAGGCAAGACACGTGAAACACATTATGAATCTTCCTCCCTTATGGAATCTCTATCTCGTAATGAACCTCACCTACTCGATGCATGATCTTGTAAGGACAATAAAATCTGGGCTTCAGCTTCTCGTGCCCACTCTTCTTCAGAGATGACTATCTGTAGGGTTGGAGTATCAAGAAAAAAAAATATCCAACCTCAAAGATGTTCTCTATCATGTGCCTATCCACATTTATCTTCTATCATTTTTGCACCATCTGTAGGTTCTCTTTCAACAACTTGAGAATCTCCTGATTCTCAATGATCTAATCCTTGGCCTTGGGAGCTCTGCTCTCCCTGAAGACCAAGTCTACCAAAGTGGGAGCATCATATCCATACAATTCTTGGAAGGGTGTCATACCAATGGACATCTGGAAGGTGGTGTTGTAGCAATGTTCTCCTAAAGTAACCACTTTACCCACGTTCTCGGCTGTCCTCATACATAGTTCCTCAAATACCCTTCAACCCACTTTTTGACAATCTCGGTCTGCCCATCTTTCTGAGGGTGATAGTTGGTGATAGGTGTCAACTCTATTCCCACCAACTGAAACAACTCTCTCCAACATGTCCCTATGAACTGACTGTCCCTGTCACTAGCGATGTTCTTCGACAACCCATGAAGTTTGAAGACCTCCCTGAAGAAAAGATCAGCTACCTGAACTGCGCTATACTATGTCGGTATGTCATAGAAGTGAGAAAAATTGGTCAATATTTCGACCACTACATAGATACAGTCCTTACCCTATATCTTAGGTAGACCTCTGATGAAGTCCATAGATATACTCTCCCATTTCTACTCTGGAATGGGGAGTGGCTGAAGTAGCCCTGTTGGAAGAACATGCTCTAACTTGTTCTGCTGGAAAGTCACACACTCACTTATGTGTCTCATAACGTCCTGTTTGAGGTCCCTCCATGAGAAACTCTCTCTGATCTGTCTATAGGTTTTGAAAAACCCCTGATGGCCTGCTAGAGGTGAATCATGAACTGTGGTGAGGATCTTCTTCTTGAGCCCTAAATCTGGCACCAAGTAGACTCTATCCTTGTAAAATATGACATCATAAATGAACCTATACTGGTCATCCTATATCTTCCCATCCATCACCTCACAAGCGAACTTGTTCTTGGAATATTCCACTAACAAGTGGGATTTCCATTCTACTGAAATCTCTATCAAAGAACATGTCGCAGGTCTCCTCGATAGTGCATCGAACACAATGTTCTTCTTCCCCTTGATATACTCTATGTCAAAGTCAAATTCATGTACCTTCGTCACCCATTTATGTCGGCACTTGGTCAAGGCATACGATCCAGGTGGATATTGGTGGCCACCCACCTTTTCCAAATGGCTCAAAATAGATTTCTAGCCATTTTGACAATTTACTATTTTTAGCAGGTTTTAACTTCCGGGGCCATTTTGAGGGTCCAAATGAAGGTTTTTCGAGATCAAGATTCTCAATGATATTTGAATACATGATTGAGCCCCCAAAATGAATCTCCTTGACAATACATTTCCAACGAGCTATCACACACCTAAAACGGAGATTGTATGCAAAAGTTACGACCCTGGGAAGTTGATGTACTCACTTACCCAAATGGGGCCCACATGACTTTTGGCGCTTCATCTCCTAGGGTTAGGTTTTTGGATGTATAGGACTTTTTGCATTCCCGTTTATTGTAAAAGGGCCTTCAGAGCCTCATTGTAATCATCTTCTTGCGAATGCGAGTAGCCATCACATCTCTTCTCAGAGATAAGCTGCCATCATTCTAGCGAGTCTTTCACTCTGTATTTTTACAGTCTCTATACATTATTAATAGAAATCGTGTATTACTGTATATCTTTGTTTATGGTTGCATCTCTAATACATTTCTGTTATATTATTGAATATCTACAATATCTCTGTGCATTTCTTTATTATATCTCCGCTCTCATTTCATGCTGAAAATAATCTAGATCAGTGGTATCAGAGTAGGCTGCTCTTGATCGTTTTTCAGTGCATGTCCCTGACGAGGTCCGATTATAGAAATTTGGGCCTCGAGCTTGTCTCTCTTGAAGACAATCTCTCTCGCACACCCAAGAAACTCTCAATGGCAAAAGAAAAGAAAAATGACGGAGCAGACGATCCTATCAATATGTTGCTTGAGCAAGCTCTCACGTGACAGAGGGACGAAATGATAGAGAATTTTGCCCACATCCTTCAATGCCTGCTGATAGCATCAGGCACATCTTCATCAAGCGACCACTTTGGAGTCACCTCGCCTTTCAAGGTACAAGTTAACTTTGATATTCCTGTATTTGAAGGACAGATAGATGCAGAATCCCTAGAAAAATGGTTAACTCTTCTAGAAGGTTATTTCTCTGTTCACAATTTTTTCGACAAAGAAAAGATCACCTTCGCACTCCTTAAATCTCTCCCTCATGTCAAACATTGGTGGGAAAATTACTGGGAGCAAAGTTCCTTAGAGGAGTCTGGAATATATGGGGCCGATCCCACTTAGGATTTTTTTGAGGATGTGGTAAAGGAGCAGTATTACCCTGTTGGCAACTACGAGGACTAGTACATGAGATGGACCACACTGAGGCAAGAGAGGGGCCAAGAAGTTCCGGAGTTCACCAATACCTTCCATACCTTGCGCACCAAGTTGGGTATCAAAGACTTCGAGCAAAATTTGGTTCTGAAATACCATGGGGCTCTACACAGATACATCCAGAC
Organism: Picea mariana; assembly: GCA_032191745.1. Taxonomy (NCBI): domain Eukaryota; kingdom Viridiplantae; phylum Streptophyta; class Pinopsida; order Pinales; family Pinaceae; genus Picea; species Picea mariana. The sequence continues at coordinate 101,727 of JASDQU010737102.1, read as the reverse complement.
TGAAATGGATTTTCTGGACATCTCATCACTCAGTACTGCTTATCGATATGCTATTAAAATTGAGAAAAAATTTAAGCACCAGAACAAATGGGAGTTCGGGTTTGCAAATCTGCAACAAATAGTTCCCTAAAAACTAGTCCAATAAACAAATAGTTCCCTAAAAACTAGTCCAATAAACAAGAAAAGAAGGGTCACGGGAAGACAAAGAAGGACACCAGAAAATGGTGTGATTTCCACAAAAGCCCCTGGCACAACACCAATGAATGTCATTCAAAATAGTCATTGATGGCCGAGATCAAAGACAAGGAGTTGAACCTTGATTCAGAATCTGATTCTGAAAATGCTAGTAAAGGATAGATCATTGTTGTAGACCCCACTACTATTATCGCGACCGCAACAATTCAACCAGAAGAATTAACAGATCCTGAAGAGGGGGAGCGCCTTTTTCATTCACAGATGCGGGTGAAGGGGACCTCACTGCATTTTATTGTTGATAGCGGAAGCCAGAGAAACCTCATCTCAGCAGAGGTTGTCAAATAGTTGGGATTGTCGACAACACCACACCTCTAGACATACAACATCGGGTGGCTTCGACAAGGACGGGATCTTCGTGTCAACCAACAGTGTCGATTGTCATACAACATCCAACCCTTCAAGGATGAGGTATTATGTAATGTTTCCCCACTGGATGTCTATGATGTTCTCTTGGTCCAACCATATATGTGGAGACGCCATGTTGTTTATGAGTCTCAACCCTGTAGTGTCATTGTTACTTTGGGGGGTCATCTCTACAGAATACCAGAGGTAGTTCCAACTACTGTTCCACCTAAAAAGTGTCACAAGGTAGTATCTCATGCTGCAAAATTCAGCTTCTTCACAATCTGTTCAAAAGGAGACCAAAAGGACACTGCAACCACTACAACCTTGCCCCAAGCACCTTCTATCCAACAGAAGCAGGTCGAAAAGGCTGCAGCAAAGTGCAAAGATTCCTTCTGCACATTGTCCTCTCATGTATCTCAACTTGTTGAGAAGCCTCAACCGCAACAGGTTTGTGATAGATTTCCACAAACTAAGCAGCGCGACGTCTCCAGCAAGACAAGCAGCTCACCAAGATGCAGATTCAACAAATGATTTTCCCTCTCCCCTGATAACTCAACACAATGAAGACCATTTCTTTCTAAGGAGGGAGGATTGATCCAGGTGGATATCAGTGGCCACCCACCTTTTCCAAATGGCTCAAAACAGTTTTCTGGCCATTTTGGCAATTTACTATTTTTAGCAGGTTTTAACTTTCGGGGCCATTTTGAGGGTCCAAATGAATGTTTTTCGAGATCAAGGTTTTCAATGATAGCTGAATTCATGATTGAGCCCCCAAAATGAATCTCCTTGACAATACCTTTCCAATGAGCTATCACACGCCTAAAACAGAGATCGTATGCAAAAGTTACGACCCTGGGAAGTTGATGTACTCGCTTACCCAAACGAGGCCCACATGACTTTTGGTGCTTCATCTCCTAGGGTTAGGTTTTTGGATGTCTATCACTTTTGACATTCCCATTTATTGTAAAAGGGCCTTCATAGCATCATTGTAATCATGTTCTTGTGAATGCGAGTAACCATCACATCTCTTCTCAGAGATAAGCTACCACCATTCTAACGAGTCTTTCACTCTGTATTTTTACAGTCTCTGTACATTTCTATGATTAATAGAAATCGTGTATTACTATATATATGTGCTTATGGTTGCATATATGATACATTTTTGTTATATTATTGAATATATGCAATATTTCAGTGCATTTCTTTATTATATCTCCGCTCTCATTTCGTGCCGAAAATAATCCGGATCAGCATGCATGATTGCCAACATTTCCTTTTCATAAATGGAGTACAACCTACCAGGCTGACTAAGCTTCCAACTCTCTAATAAAATGGGGTGTCCTCCCTACATCAAAACTGCACCAAGCCCTTCACCAGATGCATCACACTGTGGTACAAATAGCAAGGTCAAGTCTGGTAGTGCCAACACTGGACAAGTGCCCATGAATTCCTTCATGTGATCAAAGGATTCCTATGATTTCCTGGTCCATAAGAAGGCCCCATTCTTGGTAAGATCTGTCAGCGGTGCTCCAAGATAAGAGAAACCCTGGACGAACCATTTGTAATAGCTGCACAGTCCGAAGAAGCTCCTCAATTCTGTCACATTCCTGGGTGTTGGCCAATTTAGAATGGCCCTGATATTCTCTTGGTGCACTTGTACCCCCTGTGCATTGATGATGTGGCCTAAGTAAAGAAGCTATGTCGTACCGAACTCGCACTTGGACTTTTTGGCATATAATGATTGTGCCTCCATTRTGCTTAATACCTCATCCAGGTGCCTCATATTCTCTTGCCGTGACCAGCTATAGGTCAAGATGTCGTCAAAGAAAACCAAGATTGATTTCCTTAACTGATCCCTGAATATATGGTTCATGCAAGACTGGAATGTAGTGGGTGCATTGGTTAGCCCAAATGGAATAACCAGGAACTCGAAGTGTCCAAAATGACATCGAAATGTCGTGTTCTCTATGTCCTTCTCTCAAATGTTGATCTGATGATATCCAGAGCGTAGATCAATTTTTGAGAAGAAAAATGCCCCATGCAGTTCATCCATCAACTCGTCAATGCTTGGGATAGGGTACCGATTCTTGATGGTTTTCTTGTTCAAGGATTGGTAATCAATGCACATCCTCATGGTGCCATCCTTCTTCAGAACTAAGACAACTGAAGAAGAAAATGGGTTGCTGCTCGGTTTGATGTGTCCCATTGCCAAAAATTCCTTGATTGTCTTCTCTATCTCATACTTGAACCTCCTAAGATGACAATAGGGGGGGTGATCATTGGTTTGGCCCCCTCCTCCAACTCAATGGTGTGATCAAACCCCTTGTCAGGTGGTCTCCCTAGTGGAATTTCCTCAAATACCTGTTGATGTCATCCCAATAAATTCTTGATCTCTGTATGGTACTATTGTCAACCTTCTAAATCCTTCTGAGTAGTGATCAAGCATTTTGCGGCATATGCTACCTCCCCATGTTTGAATATCCTCTCCATCCTCTTGGCTGAAACTGTCCTGGGTGCTCCTGTCGACATAACTCTTAGAACAAACTTCTTCCCATCTTGATCTCTGAATCCCATTTCCAAGTTTTGGTAGTTGGTTGTGATTTTTCCCAAGGTAATCATCCACTAAACTCCTAAGACCACATCTCTGTCCAATAGGTCAACCACATAAAATGTGTCTCTCACTGTGTAGTTTCCTAGCTTCATCTCTATGTTTGGAACTCTATCTAGACACTCCACTGTGTGGCCATCTTCTATCGCAACATCAAACCCCTCAAACTTCTCTTTCTAAAGTTCCCGTCTCGATACTACTGAAGCGTCGATGAAGTTGTGGGTGGCCCCACCATCTATCAAGGAGATTTCCCGTTCCCCTGAATAATTCCTCTGATATGGAGGGTATCATACCTGAGAACACCAAAAAGGGTCGTTATGAATCCTCCCTTTGCTGGTTTCCTCCTGTTAGCCTGCTCTATTGGTTGTGGGACTACTGTAGGATAGGCTCCTGCCGATGTTGGTGGTCTACAGGGAGGAAGCTCCTCTGGTAGTGCTGACTCCTCCTTTGAACTAGTGGTTCCACTTTCCTTCTCCTCCTCCTCACTGTCCACATTGTCTACTGCTACCTCAATATAATGAATCTCTCCCTTACCCATGCACCTGTGGCCTGGGACCCAAGGATCTTTGCAGCTGAAGCAAAGCTTCTTCCTCATAATCTCTCACCTAGTCTCATCATCTGACTTCTCCTTGCCCTTCCATTCTCTCTGGAATGGATTCCTATCTTGATCCCTCTAGGGCACAAATGGTTTGGAGAAATTTTTGGTCTTTGGCACTGAGTCTACCATATCTCGAGTGCGAAGGATGGCATCCTGCAAAGTGGGAGGCCTGTATGCCTTCACCCATCCTCTCAAACTCTTTGTGAGTCCTTCTGTGAATACCATGATCAACCTGGGCTATGATATATCTGTCACTACAACGGCTACCTACTAAAACTCTATGATGAATGCCTCTGTTGTGCCAGTTTGTCTCAACTGGGCTAGATCCCTAAAGTGTATCTCGGGATCTTTCCTGTCAAACCTGTCCATGAGCCTATCTGTAAACTCCCTATAGGAGGTGATGCGACTGTGACCCAATGTCACCAGTCCATGATACCACAACTCGTGTGTCTTACACCCTCCAAGTGTAAGGTCGCGAAATTGATGGCCTCTGTCTCGATCATCTGGTTGAGCTTGTAATATGTGTCTAGCTTCTGTACTAGCTTCTGTACCCAAGCTCTGGCAGTGTATTTTAACGATCCGTATAAAGAAGGGATGGTGAGTTTCCTAACTTTTTGGGTGAAATAGAGGTTATGCCCCTGCTGTTGTTGTGGTCCTCCCCTCTATGGCTCTTTGGGGCGGTTCCTGAGTCTGAGTCCATAGTACTCGACTAAGGTCATGTTCTGATGGAAGTCACGAGCCAATTCTACGTACTCCCTTCTATACTCTACAATTTTGTCTACATGAGTGGGTGGCCTCTATGCTATCGGTGGCAGTGCTGCTACCGAGGGTGCCCTCTAGAAAATGGGAAGCAAGGGTTTGGGAATCCTACTCACAGAGGTGTATGTGCAAGAGGGTGGCTGGGGTCTACTTCCTGCTCCTGAGTTCCCCTGTTCTTCATGTGGGACTTGTGTGTCTGCGGTGCCCTGTCTAGCCAATCTATCAACCACTTGTGTCAAGGACTGAGACATGGTTCATTGACTAGATAACATATCATTGATAACCTGCATGAGAGTTGTCTCTAGATCTACGGGGGCCTTTCCACTGCCCTATGGTCACTCATATCTATCTCCTAACATTCTCTCTGCCTCACGCTTAGCCTCATGCTCTGCCCTTCTCTCTGCTTCTCTGTGTGCCTCTTCCTCTTCCCTTGATATAGGAGGAAAAGGGGGGAAATTAGGCCTATGTCTTCTTTCCTTATGCCTTCTGTAAGTTACATATTCGTCACCTACGTGTTCACGACCCTCTGGGTCTTTTTCTGCACTCATTGTCTTTAGTCACAGGCTGGCAGGACTAAAGTTATGATACCATTGTAATGTTCCTTACTAGGATAGTCTAGGAAACACTACTAATGTGTGTGTAGTATCAAAGGTTTACAACATATAAATGATCATACAAATAATAAATGCAACAAAGGACTACAAAGTTTGTATTATGATATCTCTGTGGATTACAAAATGGTCGAATGTGGCTGAATAAACTGACAATACTCGACTAGATCAAAATACAAGGGATCTTAGCCGAAATACAAATAAGCAACTAAAAGATAATACCTGAAATATGGGAGCACTGTGGAATCAATGGATGCGATGGATGTGCTGGGACTATGGCAGCTCTGACGGTAACTGCTGGAAGTTTGGAAAGTTTTCCTTGGGAGATATACTTCTAAGAATGGCCTGAAAGCTGTCCCAAATGATGCGCCCTACTCTATTCCTCATTACTGGTATCTGTTGAACCCCTCTGCTGATGAATCTGGACCCCAAAAGGATAGCCCTAGGGGAATGTACCCCTCTTCTTCTGGAAAAATGCATCCTAGTGATTCTACTGTTGGAATTGGACGAGATATGTCTCAAAACAACCACCTTGGTTTACTAGGAAATGGGTCGAAAGGGTTTCCCTGAATCTGGTCTCATGCTCGCTCTGGAACCCCAAATGTGCATGCCAAAAGTGTTGCATGTCCAAGTCTGGAAAATGCGTCCTAGTTGATTCCTCCATCAGAATCTGATGAGGAACCAGAAAAAAGATTCACCTTGCCCTACTCTCAAATGGTTCGTAGGGAAATCTAGGAATTCTCCCTGGATAGGATAAGTTGACTAAAAACCCTCTCAGAAGTTGCACCCTCACTCTATATGAATGTGCGCACCTGTTGTTGAACACTGTGTAACTGTTGCTGAAGAATGGTGGAAGACCTGAATGATCTTCCCGGTGACTAGGGTTTGTCTCTCAACATCGAAATCAACCAACTGGTGTCTTCCTCTTGGAATCCACTGACCTATCTCCCCTAAGATGCACCTCTTCTCCTCAATGACAATTCATAATATGCATACTATGACTTATGCATATTATGAATTGTCACCTCTATTATGGGGGTTCCAATATGCATAATTCATAATATGATGACCCTTCCTTTATAGCTTTCCAAAACCCTAAATCATGTTGAAAACCTAATTTAATGTTGACTTCCAAAACCCTAAATCACTGCCGAAAACCTAATTCACTGTTGACTTCTATTTTTATCTCATAATGACTTAAAAGCGCTTTTAACCCCTTTTAGCTCAATGTCACTTTCTGAATATAACACATGTGACTGGAGTGACCTCTAGTAACCTTGTTTATCCCTCTTTAGCCTTGGCTATAGTCTAACGGGGCAGTTTAGACCATTAAGCCTTCTCTCTGGAGCTCCTATTTGGAAAGGGACATTACAACCGACTTGTAATTACTATTTCCAACATGTTGCAGATCCAAATCGAACGAAAATTAATGTGGATAATAACATATCTTTGTCAGATGATTCCTTGACCAACCAGGAAATGAATAATATCATAGAAAATAGTTTTTCACACCTACCTAAGCAGTTATGTGTTGAAACCACCATCGAAACTGTCGGTTGAATTAATTTTTACCAACGTCATTAAAAATTGAAACTTCTACCAACCTCAGGCAATTGTTCATCCACCAACACTTCCGCCAACACTCATAGATATTTTCCTACTCCATGAACTCTTTGGATTTTTTGGATTCTTCCAAATACCTCTATAAATAAGAGGTTGTTTTAATTGATTTCGCATGGAAATATCAAGTCTTCAGTTTGATTTTAGTTTGGTGTGTGTATTTTCCTCTACCCATTCCATCTTGGTATCAGAGTCATATGGTTGAGGGCTGTAAGACTGTTAGGCACAGTCGTGAGAGGTGAAGGAGACTTGTGTCCCCCAAGAGCGTGAAGAAGAATGTTTGTTATTCACCTCGATTTTTGTCCATTGTGAGCATGGTGATCGTCATGTAATCATGATCGATAGACACGTACATGTGAAGAAGGGACATAAACGAAGATTCCCAACACAAARGTCATTTTATCATAGTTGTTGAGTCAAGGGAGGAGGATCACTCATTATTTATCATGATTTTGATGACCAATTTGAGAGCACCTCTCATAGAAGCTCATTGAAAAAAATTGAACAAGACAATGAGGAGCGAAAGGGAAAGCATGCGCCCATTGTTACTGTTGAGGATGAATATTCRTCATAACTCTGTGGAGGTAGAGAAATAGAGGAAGCAATTGTGGTGAAGATTCACAGCGAAAACATGGTTGGGGCAAGGCAATGAAGCCTTGAGGTTTCCAACAAGATGATAGTGTTTATTTTGGGCTAAAATAAATTGGAGGTCATCCAATCTTTGTAAAATGATGACAATTTATGGTTGTATCTCTATTATTATAATCTCTCACCTATTTTGCTTAATTGTTTTACAGAAAGGATTGTCATTAGGGATAGTTTTTGTTTTTTTTTTAAGAGAATGGAATTAGTCATGTATCAACAACCTATGATTCCAATATTTTCTGGCAAAAATTATGAAATTGGGTGTTTATATTGAAACTAACATTTGATTCATATAAGATATTAGACATAGTTATGATTGGTTATACTGAACCACAATATGAGTCTACTTTGAGTGTTAATGAAAAGAAAAAACTTGATGAAAATAGGCAAAAGAATAAAAGGGCTTTGTAGATAATTGGAAAAGCATTGGACTATTTAGTTGTTTGAAGGATTAAACCAACCAATATATCCAATCAAGCATGGGACATTCTAGATACAACATATCAAGGTACTAGTAAGGTAAACATTGCCAAACTCCAAGAACTTAGAAGAGAATTTTAAAACTTGCAAATGAAAGATTTTGATTCAATAGAACAATTTACATATCATGTTACATGTTACATGTTGCATATTGTATTCTACTTCAAATAATTTGCATTGGTTGAATACACAGATAGTGATTTTGAAGGAAGTATCAATGACAGAAAGAGCACATCTAGATTTGCATTTAATCTTGGAACATGAGTCGTGGCATGGGTGTCAAAAAAACAACCAATAGTGACAATCTCATCAGCAACTCAAGCACTTTGGATGCGAAGAATCTTAAAGGATCTAATGCATGAGCAAGACGAGCCTACTACAATCTATTGTGACAACAAGTCCACCATTGCACTATCAAAGAATTATGTTTTTCACAAGAGGACAAAGCACATTGACACTATATATCACTTCATCACTTCATTAGAGAACTGGTCAACAATGGAGAACTCATCCTACAACATTGCAAATCAAAGGAGCAACTTGCACACATATTTACAAAGCAACTTCTAGACATATTTACAAAGCAACTTCGAGTCATATTTACAAAGTATTTAGCGCAATACCAATTTGAGTATTTGAGAGAATCTTTGAGTATTGTAAATATTGATGTAATTAGTAGTAGAAATTAGGGGGAATGTTGGTTGAATTAATTTCTACCAACCAAAACTTCTACCAACCTCTAGCTAGTGGATATTTTCCTTATGGATCTTACGGATCCTTCCAAAGGCTTCTATAAATAAGAGGCTGTTGTAATCACTATTGCATGGCAATCCTTCCAAAGGCTTCTATAAATAAGAGGCTGTTGTAATCACTATTGCATGGCAATATCAATTCTTCAGTTTGACATTGATTTTATTTTGGTGTGTGTTTTTTCCTCTGCCCACTTTAAGGACCTCTAGTTCCTTTGGTCAATTTTACACGACCCAATCCCAAATTAGAATTGAGAACAAATGTTTCAGTTCTCACTTGGATGATACGAGAGAAATTAAAAGTGATCACCTGCATTGTAGTGAAAAATATGTATTACATCTTGAGCATGTCAATATCAGTGTCGATAAATGTAGCAGTAATTCAAAAAATACCGAGGTTAACTTGCTGGCAATGAGCTCTAAAGTTACTGGTATGGTCGATTCAGAGATTTCAATTGATCAACTTCCTCATAGGGACACCATGAATAGAAGTTGTGAAGAAAAAAAGAAATTCATGGGAGGAACCCTAGTAAGGGAAACTGAGTCCCAATCAAACTTTTCAATCATTGAAGGAACAATAGAATCTCTTAATGCAGTTGAATCCTCAGGAAAGGAATTTGCGGATAGTATTCCTGTTCAAACAATTCAAGATACCATTTGCTCAAGTTGCTTCAAGAAAGACAATGAGAATGTGGAGATTGATAGAGGATGTTCATTTATCAGTGTGGAAAATGCTTCACTTTCTTCTAGCCGGAAGGAAACTGGACAAATCGTAAACATTGATACCCTGGAAAGTTCAGTTTTGAACGCTAAGGAAGACGAGGTACGCAATCTTTTGTTGGTGATTGACTTGGATATTTATGGGTAGTATTGAACTTTCCATACCTTTAATGAGTATGTGTGCTCAGTGAACATTTCCATGTTCAACACGCTGAAGCATGAATGAAACTGTTGAACTTGTGTGTTTTATCAATATTGTTATTTTGTGTCTAACTATACTATCAACCTTTCCAATTAAGGAACACAGGAATAAATAATAATGAATAATAACAAAATAGTGGTGTTTAATACAGAAAGAGTTGATAGAAGCTATGGATTTGATTCACTCCTTGAGGGCCGAGGCCGAGGCCGCGGCCGCCCGTGAAGAGGTTGCGGCTCAACGTGCAAAGAAGAGGCAACAAAAGGTGGTTTGGACATTTTGTCGAAGGTCGACGAATTGAGGAAAATGCTCACCTGCAAAAGGA
>JASDQU010737102.1:80134-91793 GCA_032191745.1 Picea mariana | reverse complement strand
TCATAACTCTGTGGAGGTAGAGAAATAGAGGAAGCAATTGTGGTGAAGATTCACAGCGAAAACATGGTTGGGGCAAGGCAATGAAGCCTTGAGGTTTCCAACAAGATGATAGTGTTTATTTTGGGCTAAAATAAATTGGAGGTCATCCAATCTTTGTAAAATGATGACAATTTATGGTTGTATCTCTATTATTATAATCTCTCACCTATTTTGCTTAATTGTTTTACAGAAAGGATTGTCATTAGGGATAGTTTTTGTTTTTTTTTTAAGAGAATGGAATTAGTCATGTATCAACAACCTATGATTCCAATATTTTCTGGCAAAAATTATGAAATTGGGTGTTTATATTGAAACTAACATTTGATTCATATAAGATATTAGACATAGTTATGATTGGTTATACTGAACCACAATATGAGTCTACTTTGAGTGTTAATGAAAAGAAAAAACTTGATGAAAATAGGCAAAAGAATAAAAGGGCTTTGTAGATAATTGGAAAAGCATTGGACTATTTAGTTGTTTGAAGGATTAAACCAACCAATATATCCAATCAAGCATGGGACATTCTAGATACAACATATCAAGGTACTAGTAAGGTAAACATTGCCAAACTCCAAGAACTTAGAAGAGAATTTTAAAACTTGCAAATGAAAGATTTTGATTCAATAGAACAATTTACATATCATGTTACATGTTACATGTTGCATATTGTATTCTACTTCAAATAATTTGCATTGGTTGAATACACAGATAGTGATTTTGAAGGAAGTATCAATGACAGAAAGAGCACATCTAGATTTGCATTTAATCTTGGAACATGAGTCGTGGCATGGGTGTCAAAAAAACAACCAATAGTGACAATCTCATCAGCAACTCAAGCACTTTGGATGCGAAGAATCTTAAAGGATCTAATGCATGAGCAAGACGAGCCTACTACAATCTATTGTGACAACAAGTCCACCATTGCACTATCAAAGAATTATGTTTTTCACAAGAGGACAAAGCACATTGACACTATATATCACTTCATCACTTCATTAGAGAACTGGTCAACAATGGAGAACTCATCCTACAACATTGCAAATCAAAGGAGCAACTTGCACACATATTTACAAAGCAACTTCTAGACATATTTACAAAGCAACTTCGAGTCATATTTACAAAGTATTTAGCGCAATACCAATTTGAGTATTTGAGAGAATCTTTGAGTATTGTAAATATTGATGTAATTAGTAGTAGAAATTAGGGGGAATGTTGGTTGAATTAATTTCTACCAACCAAAACTTCTACCAACCTCTAGCTAGTGGATATTTTCCTTATGGATCTTACGGATCCTTCCAAAGGCTTCTATAAATAAGAGGCTGTTGTAATCACTATTGCATGGCAATCCTTCCAAAGGCTTCTATAAATAAGAGGCTGTTGTAATCACTATTGCATGGCAATATCAATTCTTCAGTTTGACATTGATTTTATTTTGGTGTGTGTTTTTTCCTCTGCCCACTTTAAGGACCTCTAGTTCCTTTGGTCAATTTTACACGACCCAATCCCAAATTAGAATTGAGAACAAATGTTTCAGTTCTCACTTGGATGATACGAGAGAAATTAAAAGTGATCACCTGCATTGTAGTGAAAAATATGTATTACATCTTGAGCATGTCAATATCAGTGTCGATAAATGTAGCAGTAATTCAAAAAATACCGAGGTTAACTTGCTGGCAATGAGCTCTAAAGTTACTGGTATGGTCGATTCAGAGATTTCAATTGATCAACTTCCTCATAGGGACACCATGAATAGAAGTTGTGAAGAAAAAAAGAAATTCATGGGAGGAACCCTAGTAAGGGAAACTGAGTCCCAATCAAACTTTTCAATCATTGAAGGAACAATAGAATCTCTTAATGCAGTTGAATCCTCAGGAAAGGAATTTGCGGATAGTATTCCTGTTCAAACAATTCAAGATACCATTTGCTCAAGTTGCTTCAAGAAAGACAATGAGAATGTGGAGATTGATAGAGGATGTTCATTTATCAGTGTGGAAAATGCTTCACTTTCTTCTAGCCGGAAGGAAACTGGACAAATCGTAAACATTGATACCCTGGAAAGTTCAGTTTTGAACGCTAAGGAAGACGAGGTACGCAATCTTTTGTTGGTGATTGACTTGGATATTTATGGGTAGTATTGAACTTTCCATACCTTTAATGAGTATGTGTGCTCAGTGAACATTTCCATGTTCAACACGCTGAAGCATGAATGAAACTGTTGAACTTGTGTGTTTTATCAATATTGTTATTTTGTGTCTAACTATACTATCAACCTTTCCAATTAAGGAACACAGGAATAAATAATAATGAATAATAACAAAATAGTGGTGTTTAATACAGAAAGAGTTGATAGAAGCTATGGATTTGATTCACTCCTTGAGGGCCGAGGCCGAGGCCGCGGCCGCCCGTGAAGAGGTTGCGGCTCAACGTGCAAAGAAGAGGCAACAAAAGGTGGTTTGGACATTTTGTCGAAGGTCGACGAATTGAGGAAAATGCTCACCTGCAAAAGGAGCCTATGAGACAACAGTGAACTTTGTTTTGACTCGATAAATATTTTTGAATTAAGTATAGCCACTTTGATAACGGTGGTTTGAAAATTGTTATTTGTGATTTCACAGCATGCGGCTGAGATATATGGGGAGAGAGAAATTCTCGGTATAGAAGGAGAAGAACTTCGGTCGTGTTTGGTACACCAAAGCATTTTTCCGTTTTTTTAAGTGTTTTTAATCTTTTGCAATTTTCAAAATGCTTTTCTCTATACATTTTTGGTAAGCTAGCAACAACTAGATGTAATTTCATTTTTCTATTTACCTAAAAGATTTTATTAAAAAAAGGACAGTTGTGCCCTATGCATTGTTGTCTCGTTGAACTTGTAAGTCTTCAAAACTTAAAATAAAAAAAATTCAACCATATAAGAGTGTTAATGAAGAATTGCTTAGAAAAACCTAAAAAACAGATGAAGGGTTAAGTGGAGTCTCATCCAGGTTTTTACAATATATGGTATTCACTATCTGATATTTTCATTAAAGAGGATTTATATCAACTTAAGTTGTATGTATGATATATCTATGTGTGTGCTGTTATCTGTGGAAAAATGACCTCGCACGGCTTCACTTCCGATTTGAGATTTATGAGTTTAGATTATCACCTAAATTAAACATATATACTACATTTAATCTAATGCTTATTAATATTTTTCTCTGAGTTTTTTTTATATACTAACCAAACTACAAAATCACAGCTGTGGAAAAATCTGAAAGCCAGAATTGATAGTGCCAAAGAATAGAAGAAAGTTGTCGAGGAGGAGAAGATGAGAAGAAGAAAATGCCAGAAAAGTGCTTTCAATAGAATAAGTCCTGATGACTAAAGCGGCACAAGATATTAAGGAACTTGAGCAAGAAGAAAAAGCTAACAGCATGGTGAGTGGCAGCTTTATGTTTTTCATATTTTGATGCCTTTTTGCATCTTTCGATGGGCATATAAGTTTCTCATTAATCTGGATGGGTGGTGCATTTGAGGGAGTTCCTTATTGATTGTGGCTGAACTGAAGTAAGTATCTTTCTCATTAATGCTTTTGTTAAGTTCTGCTTTTGAAGTGTTCTTGCTCCCTTTATGTATTTTGATATCGTGCTGCATGTTGATAACCGAAAAATATGGTGTTGTAGTTCTCTATCAACCAAATTTATCTTACTTTATTTCTTTTATGAGAGTAAATAGTTTAATAGAATTCTTTTTTATGCGATTGTTTTGCTGCTATTGTGTAGTGGGAGAGTCTCTGTTTTATATGAAGATGTGAAATTGTTAAAAGAGCAGATTGATGGAGGTATAAATGAAATTGAAAGGGATATTTAATTATAAACCTAACTGCACCTCCCAGATGTCAGGACATTGATGGGAATTTAAGATCTTCCAACGAAAATATTTTTTAATCCTTTTCTTGAAGGACACATGGTTGTATTGTTGATATAAGTATGTCAAAATTCAACACAAGAAGTGAGAGCCGTGATTCACAATATTCAGATTCTCTGCATAGCTGTCTTTGTCAGAGCATTGCTAATGAGGAAATGGATTGCCCCACAACAGGAGCGGAAATACCTGTGGCTGAAAAAGATACGGAATGCCACGGTTTGACTCCTCAGAGCTCAAATTGTTCGAATTGTTCTGTAGAGGCAGAAAGGCAACAATATTTGAACATTGGCACCGATGATGAATAGCACTTATTAGATGAGTTTGGTGAGGAATTCAGGAGATAGGTATATCCCAATTCCTTTCAAAGTTAGATGTATAGCTATTTCCTTTCTTGCAATGATTTTGGTGCATCGTTACTTTGAACATTTTGTGGTTGGAGTCCTTTATCAAGGGAGAGTTTATTTCAAATATAATATTTTTTCTGATTGTATTTTCAAATGAAATTGATATTCGCATTTTTAAAGGGGAGTTTATTTCAAATATAATATTTTGTAGTATTTTCAAATGAAATTGATATTCGCATTTTTTTTTAAATTTCAATGAAAGGAGAATTCATCCTTAAAATTCTATTTTTGTTTTAAATATCAATGAACAAAGTATTCATCTCTACGATCGAAAACAATGCACCAACGAAACTGTGTGTGTAGAACACTCATGAACACTAAACTCAAAAATAACATGAAGTTTGATAACACAAAAAATACTTGATATTAATAACTTTGGTGCACTGCAGAATACAATACTATGATGAGCCTCCACTCAAACAACAACTTCTACTAACTCAGATTTCTTCAACTCCTCAGTTGTTGCTGCTCCTCTTGACCGTTCTCTCTACTTCTCTACATCTACTATCGACTAACCAAAGACTCAAACTTATATGGACTCCAAGTGAGACTTCCTGAAGAAGCAAAAACTAACTCAACATTAAATACGACACACTCTTCAACTACTTAATTGAACTTGAGAAAAATAAATATCGACTTCATTTATAACTTCCCTTCTTGTCGACTTTAGACTGAGTTTTAGTAAACGTGTGACTTTGCACTCGCAAACTGTCAGACAAATAGACTGACTGACAATTCGGTTGAATGACAAAATCACTGACAAAATGACTCATAGAAAATCCTACGAAGACGTGAAGATCTCACCAACTTGTAATTACTATTTCCAACACTCCCCCTTAATTATATGTAGGTGGGATTACAAAAGAAAATTACATCAAAAATTGAGTTTACAATTTTACCGTCATGCATTTGTTACTGCACAGACCCGTAGACTACTGTGTAGATGTTGAAATGCATCTCTTGCTAAAGCCTTGGTGAAAGTTTCAGTGACTTGTTCTTTTGACCTGCAAAACTCTAAACAGATCTCTTTGTTATTCATCAATTCTCTGATGAAGTGATACCTTGTATCAATGTGCTTAGTTTTCTCATGAAACACATGGTTCTTTCATAAGATGATGGTTGAATTGTTGTCACATAATACTGTTGTTGGTTCTTGTTGTTCCTGCAACAAATCTTTTAACATTCTTCTCATCCAAACTGCTTGACAAGCTGCACTTGTAGCTATGATGTACTCTACTTCTGTTGAAGAAAGAGTCACTAAGTGTTGTTTCCTTGATGCCCATGATACCATACCTATTCCAAAATGAAATTTATACCTAGAGGGACTTTTCCTATAATCTATGTTGCCTCCACAATCACTGTCAATCTATCCAGTAAGTATGGAATCTTCTAAAGTAGAATGCTTAATGTCAAAATAATTTGTTCCATTCACATATCTCGGGATTCTCTTTACTTCCTTCCAATGTGATTTTTTGGGGGTTTCCATGAACCTTGAAATCAAGATCACTCCATACATAATATTAGGTCTTTTTGATATTGAATACATAAGAATGCCTACCGGTATTTTAAACAGAGTGGGATCCACTTTGGATCCTTCATCTTCCTTAACTTCAATCCTATTATGATAGGTGTTGGGGGTGCTTTTGATTTATAATATTGAATCTTTTGAGAATTCCATGCGCATACTTAGATTCTGAAATAAATATACCAGTTTTTGAATGGTGTTAACTTCAATACCCCAAAAATATATCACAAGCCCCAAATCGGTCATTTCAAAATCATCCTTCATGAATGACTTAAATTCTTCTATGCCAAAATCACCTCTAAAAATAAAATCATCTACATATAACCAAACAATTAACATATTACCTTCCTGATTTCCTTTGATGTACAATGCTGGCTCACATTCAATTCTTTGAAATCCATTCTGTGTGAGATAGGAATCTATCCAACTGTACCAAGCTCTGGGTTCTTTCTTTAATCCATACATTACTTTCGTCAATATGTACACCTTGTCTTCTTGTCCTAGAACCTCATAACCTTGTGGTTGTTCCATATATACTTCTTCTTCTAAGTTTCCATTCAAAAATGTTGACTTTAAATCCATATGATAAACTGTACATTTGTACTGTGTGGCAATGGATAACAAAGTTCTTACTGTGTCCATGCATGCAACTGGTGCAAATGTTTCATTGAAATCAATTCCAGGTTGTGGTGTAAAACCTCTTGCATCTAACCTTTCCTTGTGCTTATGCACATTTCCTTATGCATCTTGCTTGGTTTTATAAATCCCCTTGACACTTATCACATCCTTATCTTTAAATACATCTACAAATTTCCATGTCTAATTGTTTTCTATGCATCTTATTTCTTCATCCGTGGCTTGTGCCCATACATCATCTTTGACCATCTCTTCAAAAGTTAATGGATAATATATTTGTGAAAACAGAGTAAAAACTGAAAATGAATTTGCTTCTTATTCATTATAGATGTCATGGAAACATCTTGTCTTTCTTGGTAACATACTTGCTAATGTTGGATCTTGCGATATAGAACTACTCAAACTGTTTGTTGGTGTTTGTTCACCACTACATATGGACGGATTATTCTACGAATATTTTTCACGCTTCAACTAGTTTCATATTTTTTTTAAACAGGGAGGGATTTTCGTCGCTATTGCCATGAAAGTTTGTCCCAATATCGACGAAAATCTTATTTAAATCTAGTCGGGATTTTTGTCTCTATAGCGATGAACTTTCACATTAACACATGATGATGATATTTTTTGTTTTGCATGCCCTTAATCTTACCATGCTTTACAAATCATTCTTTCATGGGGGTTTAGAATCAATGGTACACATATCTAGAGAAGCTGGTGGTCGAAAACATCTGCCACCTTAGGATAATTACCATATAGTTAATGAGGGAAAGACATTAATTTCATTGCAAAAGAGAATGCATCCCATTCCATTAGGTGCATCTCATTCTAATGTGTATTTTGCATGAGCTCTCTTACTTGATATATAGTTACCCATTTTATTACAATTTCCTACATATCTTGTTGCAAGACCACTTTAAATGACAAAGAGGCCAAGAAGGGAGTAGATTCTAAGTCCCTTCAATACCCATGAGTGGTATGATAGTTGCTTAGTTTAGTAGAAAATTTCCACCACAATAAATATGCTAGTTCTCTCAGCTCTAAGAAGTTGGAGAGTAATAAAATTAATTGTGAGAATATCTATCATGTGATAGTTGAGTTTGGGGATAATTTGAAGGACACATAAGAATTGCATTCCCACCAATTAGCTAAATTTAAGGAGAAGGATCTCTCACTATTAAAGAAATTATGCTTTGAAACTAGTTTCCCAATGTTTGAAAATGACATGAGTAGGGAGGTGGTTTTTAAAAAGAAAGTGTCATGCTTCTTGGATATTATCATGATCAAGGTCCTTAAGTTCAAACCACTTATTTTAATGGAGGAGCAGGTTCAACTTCTTTCAAAATCCAAGCTATCCCAAAATCCAGGAGAGAACTTATTCTCAATCGACTAAGAGAAGCCTTTAGTCTAAAGATAATTTCTTTTAAGTTAGGCAAATGTTGTGCTAAGATGTGGTAATTTAAAATGTTATAATAAAACATTATATATATATATATATATATTAATTAAATAAAATAAAAATAAAATAAAAAACATTAAAAAAAAACATATGCCAATATATATATATATATATATATATTAAATAAAAAAAACAAAATATAATAAAACATCAAAAAAAAAAAATGCATATGCCAAAATTAAAACATATGTCCCACGCATCTGATCTCCAAACCAAAATGCACCAAAACACATTTGAGCTGGGATAGAGAGAGAGCTACCTCGACCCACGCCTACACTTCTAACCACATTTGAGATCGACAAAGAGCGATAGAGGAGGTTGAGAGGAGGTCGAGAGCGAGCTAGATCGACAGAGAGAGAGCTAGGAGGCCGACCCTCACCGCATTTGAGATCTCTATGGACAGAGAGCGATAGAGGAGGCCGAGAGCGAGCTAGGAGGTCAAGAGCGATAGAGGAGGTCGAGAGCGACAGAGGAGAATTGATAGAGGAGGCCAGTTATCCCTAGCGTGATAGAGGAGTGTTGATAGAGGAGGCCAGCCAGCCCTAGCGTCGATAGAGGAGGCCAACAATGTCATCAAATTGAGTAATTTTTTCTAACATTTTAAAACCCTAAATCGAGAACTGAATACCACATTTTTCCTTGTTGGCCACCTCATAGCACACATCCATTTCTAATTATCCATTTTCCTACTTTTAGTTATCCTCCTTGCACTTAGGAGATGATCATATTCATGATGGAATTCAATTAGTTGTCAAATACCTTGATGATGATCTTATAGATGATGTTGCAATATAGAGAGATGGGCCTTAACTTGTATGCAAATTTTGCTTCACTTTCTTTGAGGACAAGTGTTATAAAAGTGGCATTAAGATCTTTGAGGACTCATCCATATCTTCTTGAGTCTTCCACCACTTTACAAACCTCTTTATCTATTATGTGTTAGAAAGCATGAAAGAAGTCGGTTGCAAAGTTGTATGGACCTCGTACTTTACCTCCAACCATGTATTTAACAATTCTAAGTTCCACTTATAATGGTGATATCTTGTTCATGAGGAAAGAATTATGCTCCGCAAAGACCATATTGGGTATATGTTGGTGGTATAGTTAGTGGATGCCTTTTATCCTTAACAAGTTCAATGAGAAGGTTAGTAAAGTAGTTCATGAGCTCTTTTTCTATATCTGTGTGGTCGTCTACTATGTGTCCTTGTGCATCTATTAGGAAGAAAATTTTATTCTAGTTCCACCTATTCATCATTGTGCGATGGAAGAAATGCATGTTCTTGTCACCATTTGTGAGCCATCTTACTATATATTTATGCTTCGAGAGGCATTCTTCCTAAAAACAATTTATGTAAATTCCTTCTTGTAGTGAAGATTGATGAAGGAGTGCCCTCCTTTGACATGTCCTCCTTCATGATTTGTCTCTGTAGGATGGCCATTTGCTTCTTAAGATGCCATTTATTTTAGAAAATATTTTTGAATTCCGCTGCATTCCATTTTTGTGTTTGGTTTTGAGATACTTTATTTTTTTACTAAAGAATTTACATTTTAGTTCCTTGGATGTTTCCTCCCTCATTCCACCATTCGACAATTCTTGCTTGAAAGTTGTTGTGTGAAAACCATAATTGCTCAAATTTGGATGCTATTTATTTTGGTGTTCCTTTGTTATCCCATTGTAGCGAGATGGGACAATGGTATGACCTTGCACCTTGTAAGACTTTGATATTGTTGGCTTGAGCTTGGGCGAGTCTATAGCTTCCTATCGCAACCATATACTCATAATATTTACACTTGTTCTCTTTTACCCATCATCCTTTGCTTCACCATCCTTTGTATGGAGGGGAATTCCACCTTTGTTGACATTTATAAACACAAACAATAGAAGGATCTAATAGTAATTTTCCTCTAGAAGGCATGTTTTGTTCCACATTGTCAGTGGTTCACTATAGCAAGAGGAAAAAAAACTTTCACTATGTTCTATGTTGAGGTGTATTTTCTCCTTTGTTGACATTTGTGAGCTAATCCATCTCCCAGGGTCTAGTAGAAATTTGTCTCCCAGGGTATAACAAAGATTTACCTCCATAAGCCTCATTTTTTTCTACTTTCTCAATCCTTTATTCCAACAAATTGACTCTCTATGAATCACTTAGAACCTTTGATTGAAGCATAATTTGGTTCCAAGTTACTTACATGATTATATATTAGATTCTTTTGCCTAATTTTCTGTGTTGAACATCCCTCACAAGCTCTTAAAAACTTTGAATTATGATGGATTGTCTTGCTTGACTTTTTTTGCCTACTAAGCTCCTAAATTTCTTTTGGTAGAATTATGGTGGGGGTGCTTGAGAGGGGGAACAATTACAATTACAAGAAGGAACATAGCAATGATTGAATATTTTATGAGGTCTAAAGGGAAGCCACCATAGGTCTTCTTTCTGTGACTGATATAGGATTGTTTAAAGGTCTGTTCATTGTCCCTAACAATTCTGATTTCTCGCTAATTTTAAGTCTGGATTTAGAACATATTTCAGGCTCTTTTAATTTTGTTGTTTGGAAGGTTAGATTAGGAAACATTTGTTGTCCATTCACTTCTTCTTACAACCAATAAAACATGAAATACACCTCTAGATCTTTTGCACTTACATGTTGATATTGAAATATGCAAACCACAAGAATTTAACACATGTAATTTTTGGTCAACGTGACCCTAGAAAAACCCCCATGGGGAAAACCAGTGTATAATATGGAGCTTGAAGAAAAAATATCACAACAGAGATAGCAAGTTTTCTACAACCAAACTTATCTCAAATTTAGCAGCAAAATACTCGAAATACGAGCCAACTTTGCCTTGAAGTTTTTGTCATCTTCTCCTTTACTTAAGTTCCCTAAGTCACTTTATGTTAATAAATTCAGTTTATGATTAATGAGCTCATAAAGTCACTTTGACTTTATAACATAAAGTAAAGTGAGGGATGGGTACTTTCCCCCCTTCATTGTTAGGCAGATCAATAACACTAGGGGACCACTTCCCAAGATACCAAAACTTAACAATAATATGTACACAATTAGAAAGAAATGCAAATGGTGATGAGTTTGACTCCATGGGAGTTGAGGTAATTTTAAATGGAAGTATTTGACATAATTGGAGACATGGATGAGGCTTTATGGATCGGGCATTGAATTCAATATGAGTCGACGCTTTGAATTTGAATGAAAAGAGGTGGGATATTTCGTGGAAAGTGTGTTGATATTGTCGAATTCTTCTAGAAAAGCAGCAGGAACAACAAAATATATGAAGAATACTTGACTAACATCGTGCTCCAAATTCATATAAAAAGTACACACCAAAATTCGCATGGATATCAGGCTTGAAACTCTCTCCTCCTGATTGTTGAAACTTTCAAAAATTGTATTTTTAAATGTATAAATGGATTCAACATGATGAGAAAACTCTAGGAAACTCGGATTATATAAAATTAACCACTCAAATGTGCAAATCCAACAATTTCTCGTCCGATTCCAAAATATAGATCATTTAGACTACATCCTTTCAAAATGGACATGTCATTTAATTACTTATGTGGCTCCTATGTGTGTGGTTTTTGGGTTCATTTTTAGCTACATTTGATTAAGATTTAATCCCTTTCTCATTAAATAACATACACCACCTTCTAAAGTTGACGAAAACAT
>JASDQU010737102.1:49263-60232 GCA_032191745.1 Picea mariana | reverse complement strand
TCATAACTCTGTGGAGGTAGAGAAATAGAGGAAGCAATTGTGGTGAAGATTCACAGCGAAAACATGGTTGGGGCAAGGCAATGAAGCCTTGAGGTTTCCAACAAGATGATAGTGTTTATTTTGGGCTAAAATAAATTGGAGGTCATCCAATCTTTGTAAAATGATGACAATTTATGGTTGTATCTCTATTATTATAATCTCTCACCTATTTTGCTTAATTGTTTTACAGAAAGGATTGTCATTAGGGATAGTTTTTGTTTTTTTTTTAAGAGAATGGAATTAGTCATGTATCAACAACCTATGATTCCAATATTTTCTGGCAAAAATTATGAAATTGGGTGTTTATATTGAAACTAACATTTGATTCATATAAGATATTAGACATAGTTATGATTGGTTATACTGAACCACAATATGAGTCTACTTTGAGTGTTAATGAAAAGAAAAAACTTGATGAAAATAGGCAAAAGAATAAAAGGGCTTTGTAGATAATTGGAAAAGCATTGGACTATTTAGTTGTTTGAAGGATTAAACCAACCAATATATCCAATCAAGCATGGGACATTCTAGATACAACATATCAAGGTACTAGTAAGGTAAACATTGCCAAACTCCAAGAACTTAGAAGAGAATTTTAAAACTTGCAAATGAAAGATTTTGATTCAATAGAACAATTTACATATCATGTTACATGTTACATGTTGCATATTGTATTCTACTTCAAATAATTTGCATTGGTTGAATACACAGATAGTGATTTTGAAGGAAGTATCAATGACAGAAAGAGCACATCTAGATTTGCATTTAATCTTGGAACATGAGTCGTGGCATGGGTGTCAAAAAAACAACCAATAGTGACAATCTCATCAGCAACTCAAGCACTTTGGATGCGAAGAATCTTAAAGGATCTAATGCATGAGCAAGACGAGCCTACTACAATCTATTGTGACAACAAGTCCACCATTGCACTATCAAAGAATTATGTTTTTCACAAGAGGACAAAGCACATTGACACTATATATCACTTCATCACTTCATTAGAGAACTGGTCAACAATGGAGAACTCATCCTACAACATTGCAAATCAAAGGAGCAACTTGCACACATATTTACAAAGCAACTTCTAGACATATTTACAAAGCAACTTCGAGTCATATTTACAAAGTATTTAGCGCAATACCAATTTGAGTATTTGAGAGAATCTTTGAGTATTGTAAATATTGATGTAATTAGTAGTAGAAATTAGGGGGAATGTTGGTTGAATTAATTTCTACCAACCAAAACTTCTACCAACCTCTAGCTAGTGGATATTTTCCTTATGGATCTTACGGATCCTTCCAAAGGCTTCTATAAATAAGAGGCTGTTGTAATCACTATTGCATGGCAATCCTTCCAAAGGCTTCTATAAATAAGAGGCTGTTGTAATCACTATTGCATGGCAATATCAATTCTTCAGTTTGACATTGATTTTATTTTGGTGTGTGTTTTTTCCTCTGCCCACTTTAAGGACCTCTAGTTCCTTTGGTCAATTTTACACGACCCAATCCCAAATTAGAATTGAGAACAAATGTTTCAGTTCTCACTTGGATGATACGAGAGAAATTAAAAGTGATCACCTGCATTGTAGTGAAAAATATGTATTACATCTTGAGCATGTCAATATCAGTGTCGATAAATGTAGCAGTAATTCAAAAAATACCGAGGTTAACTTGCTGGCAATGAGCTCTAAAGTTACTGGTATGGTCGATTCAGAGATTTCAATTGATCAACTTCCTCATAGGGACACCATGAATAGAAGTTGTGAAGAAAAAAAGAAATTCATGGGAGGAACCCTAGTAAGGGAAACTGAGTCCCAATCAAACTTTTCAATCATTGAAGGAACAATAGAATCTCTTAATGCAGTTGAATCCTCAGGAAAGGAATTTGCGGATAGTATTCCTGTTCAAACAATTCAAGATACCATTTGCTCAAGTTGCTTCAAGAAAGACAATGAGAATGTGGAGATTGATAGAGGATGTTCATTTATCAGTGTGGAAAATGCTTCACTTTCTTCTAGCCGGAAGGAAACTGGACAAATCGTAAACATTGATACCCTGGAAAGTTCAGTTTTGAACGCTAAGGAAGACGAGGTACGCAATCTTTTGTTGGTGATTGACTTGGATATTTATGGGTAGTATTGAACTTTCCATACCTTTAATGAGTATGTGTGCTCAGTGAACATTTCCATGTTCAACACGCTGAAGCATGAATGAAACTGTTGAACTTGTGTGTTTTATCAATATTGTTATTTTGTGTCTAACTATACTATCAACCTTTCCAATTAAGGAACACAGGAATAAATAATAATGAATAATAACAAAATAGTGGTGTTTAATACAGAAAGAGTTGATAGAAGCTATGGATTTGATTCACTCCTTGAGGGCCGAGGCCGAGGCCGCGGCCGCCCGTGAAGAGGTTGCGGCTCAACGTGCAAAGAAGAGGCAACAAAAGGTGGTTTGGACATTTTGTCGAAGGTCGACGAATTGAGGAAAATGCTCACCTGCAAAAGGACCCTATGAGACGGCAGTGAACTTTGTTTTGACTCGTTAAATATTTTTGAATTAAGTATAGCCACTTTGATAACGGTGGTTTGAAAATTGTTATTTATGATTTCACAGTATGCCGCTGAGATATATGGGGAGAGAGAAATTCTCGGTATAGAAGGAGAAGAACTTCGATCGTGTTTGGTACACCAAAGCATTTTTCCGTTTTTTTAAGTGTTTTTAATCTGATGCAATTTTCAAAATGCTTTTCTCTATACATTTTTGGTAAGCTAGCAACGACTGTAATTTCATTTTTCTATTTACCTAAAAGATTTTATTAAAAAAAGGACAGTTGTGCCCTATGCATTGTTGTCTCGCTGAACCTGTAAGTCTTCAAAACTTAAAATAAATAAAAAAATTCAACCATATAAGAGTGTTAATGAAGAATTGCTTAGAAAAACCTAAAAAACAGATGAAGGGTTAAGTAGAGTCTCATCCAGGTTTTTACAATATATGATATTCACTATCTGATATTTTCATTAAAGAGGATTTATATCAACTTAAGTTGTATGTAAGATATATCTATGTGTGTGCTGTTATCTGTGGAAAAATGACCTCGCACGGCTTCACTTCCGATTTGAGATTTATGAGTTTAGATTATCACCTAAATTAAACATATATACTACATTTAATCTAATGCTTATTAATATTTTTCTCCGAGTTTTTTTTATATACTAAACAAACTACAAAATAACAGCTGTGGAAAAATCCGAAAGCCAAAAGCCAGAATTGATAGTGCCAAAGAATAGAAGAAAGTTGTCGAGGAGGAGAAGATGAGAAAGGAAGAAAATGCCAGAAAAGTGCTTTCAATAGAATAAGTCCTGATGACTAAAGTGGCACAAGATATTAAGGAACTTGAGCAAGAAGAAAAAGCTAACAGCAAGGTGAGTGGCAGCGTTATGTTTTTCATATTTTGATGCCTTTTTGCATCTTTCGATCGGCATATAAGTTTCTCATTAATCTGGATGGGTGGTGCATTTGAGGGAGTTCCTTACTGATTGTGGCTGCATTGAGGGTAAGTAACTTTCTCATTAATGCTTTTGTTAAGTTCTTCTTTTGAAGTGTTCTTGCTCCCTTTATGTATTTTGATATCGTGGTGCATGTTGATAACTGAAAAATACGGTGTTGTAGTTCTCTATCAACCAAATTTATCTTACTTCATTTCTTTTATGAGTGTAAATAGTTTAATAGAATTCCTTTTTATGTGATTGTTTTGCTGCTATTGTGTAGTGGGAGAGTCTCTGTTTTATATGAAGATGTGAAATGTTAGAATTAATGATTAATTTGGAGTTGGTTTTGGTTTGTTGGAGTTGTTGAGATATTCTCTCAACCTCTATAACTAAGTTTAGAATAAGTTGGTTCTCACTCCAACTATATATATATGTTGTAATTGAGATTCAATTGAATACAAATTATTATTGTGTGTGAATTATGTGCAATGACTGATCTCCATTATCTTAAGTTGGTATCAGAGCCTGGCTGGGCTTAATCCCTCACGGGAGTGCCCAGGATGATGTGAGAGTCGTGGTTTAATGAGCTGTAGGAGTAGGTTTTTTGTGTGTGGTATTTATTTGTGTATTGTTTTATTCAGTTTGCTGACTGCTGGGAGGAGCTGCACATCTACAGAGGAGATCTGTTTAACCACCAGTACGCTGACCGTTGTGTCCAACCCGCTACAATCTCTGCAGATCACCCCTCTGCCCATCTACGTGTCATTCAGTTGATCTCTGCTGGCCAAAGAGCCACCCATCGTCCTGCGCTGATTGGAATTGCAATGCTGCTGGGAGATAAATGGAGAGGAGCCTGCGTACGAGAAGGAGGAGCCACTTATCGTTCAGACTAGGCGATGTCTAGCTGTAATGAAAAGGAAGAGAGATCAGTTTGATTCACAGGTATGTTGTCGTTGCTTTGAATCAGAGTTGAAGGAGCCGCCAAAGAGATCTATGCCGCCATCAGAAACGACCATAAGATTGTGGGATCGTATTCAAAACATCAGACAAAGTCGTTCCAGATCTGAATTGATAAAGATGTTTTGTGCAACCTTGCATGGAGCCCGTGATGTGTTTATTTGTTTCTCTTAATATGTGGAAGCCATCGTAGATGTTTGCCCTGTTTTTCTTGGCTAAAATAACCGACATCTTGTTGGGCATATTCATTGTAACTATATAGAATTAGTTGTTTTGTTTGGTGTGTTTGTAAAAGTTGCATTATGAAGAACCAATCATAAGAACAGAGTGATGCAATTCAAGTTAGTAGTTCTTGACCCGTTGTGCTCCGGGAGAGAACCGATTGCTGACTTAGTTATGTCAATTTCTGTTATATGTTGATGTGACCGTCGTGCTCCGGGAGCATTAGTATAGGTTATTTTGTGTTAAGAGTTCGGTTGTGAAATTGATTGCTGAAAATATTTTGTACCTAGATCACTGTCCTATCTTACTGTCAAAATTTGCTCTTCAGGGGGATTTCACAGATGGAAGTGTATCCATAAAATGGTTCAGTATCGAGATTGTCCTTCGGGAGGTCGAGAAGCGTCAATTGTGCAAAGAACGTCACAGATGGTCATAAGCGTTTTGACTTTAATGTGTCAATGGAAAGCTCGAAAAAGAGGAAGAAGAAAGAGTGGAAGTCGTGTAATTGCAGAGTGAGTTTCAGTGCTGATGAAGACCAAATCAGACAGAGATCTATGTTGTGATTTGAGAATTGTATATGTGGTTTATTTGTAATGTAATCATTAAGGGAGGGTGTTAGAATTAATGATTAATTTGGAGTTGGTTTTGGTTTGTTGGAGTTGTTGAGATATTCTCTCAACCTCCATAACTAAGTTTAGAATAAGTTGGATCTGACTCCAACTATATATATATGTTGTAATTGAGATTCAATTGAATACAAATTATTATTGTGTGTGAATTTTGTGCAATGGCTGATCTCCATTATCTTAAGTTGAAATTGTTAAAAGATCAGATTGATGGGGGTATAAATGAAATTGAAAGGGATATTTAAATATAAACCTAACTACACCTCCCAGATGTCAGGACATTGATGGGAATTTAAGATCTTCCAACGAAAAATATTTTTGAATCCTTTTCTTCAAGAACAGATGGTTGTATTGTTGATATAAGTACGTCAAAATTCAACACAGGAAGTGAAAGCCGTGATTCACAATATTCAGATTCTCTGCATAGCTTTCTTTGTCAGAGCATTGCTAATGAGGAAATGGATTACCCCACAACAGGAGCGGAAATACCTGTGGTTGAAAAAGATACAGAATGCCACGGTTTGACTCCTCAGAGCTCAAATTGTTCGAATTGTTCTGTAGAGGCAGAAAGGCAACAATATTTGAACATTGGCACCGATGATGAATGATGATGATGAATAGTAGATATTAGATGAGTTTGGTGAGGAATTCAGGAGATAGGTATATCCCAATTCCTTTCAAAGTTAGATGTATAGCTATTTCCTTTCTTGCAATGATTTTGGTGCATCGTTACTTTGAACATTTTGTGGTTGGAGTCCTTTATCAAGGTAGAGTTTATTTCAAATATAATATTTTTTCTGATTGTATTTTCAAATGAAATTGATATTCGCGTTTTTAAAGGAGAGTTTATTTCAAATGAATATTTTGTAGTATTTTCAAATGAAATTGATATTCGCAATTTTTTTTTTAAATTTCAATGAAAGGAGAATTCATCCTTAAAATTCTATTTATGTTTTAAATATCAATGAACAAAGTATTCATCTCTACTATCGAAAACAATGCACCAAGGAAACTATGTGTGTAGCACACTCACAAAATATTGTGCACCACAAGCTTTGTGGTTGAACACATGATTTATCACGCAATTCACAGAATGTACAATTTACTTCGCGCTGTGATATAAACACTTAAAGAATGATTTATGGATGCAAAATAACACACTGCTATACTTAGCACTAAACTCAAAAATAACATGAAGTTTGAAAACACAAAAAATACTTGATATTAATAACTTTGGTGCACTGTGCACGATTACAGAACACAATACTATGATGAGCATCCGCTCAAACAACTTCTTCTACTAACTCAGATTTCTTCAACTCCTCAGTTGTTGCTGCTCCTCTTGACCGTGCTCTCTACTTCTCTGCATCTACTATCGACTAACCAAAGACTTATACTTATATGGACTCCGAGTGAGACTTCCTGAAGAAGCAAAAACTAACTCAACATTGAATACGACCATTAATACAATTCACTCTTCAACTACTTAATTGAACTTGAGAAAGATAAATATCGACTCCATTTATAACTTCCCTTCTTGCCGACTGACTTAGACTGAGTTTTATTAAACGTGTGACTTTGCACTCGCAAACTATCAAACAGATAGACTGACTGACAAAACTACTGACAAAATAACTCATAGAAAAATCTAAGAAGATGTAAAGATCTCACTGACTTGTAATTACTATTTCCAACACTCCACCTTAATTATAAGTAGGTGGGATTACAAAAGAAAATTACATCAAAATTGAGTTTACAATTTTACTGTCACTCATTTGTTACTGCACAGACTCCCAGACTATTGCGTAGATGTTGAAGTGCATCTCTTGCTAAAGCCTTGGTGAAAGTTTCAATGACTTGTTCTTCTGACCTGCAAAACTCTAAACAGATCTCTTTGTTATTCATCAATTCTCTAATGAAGTGATACCTTGTATCAATGTGCTTAGTTTTCTCATGAAACACATGGTTCTTTCATAAGATGATGGCTGAATTGTTGTCATGGAATACTGTTGTTGGTTCTTGTTGTTCCTGCAACAAATCTTTTAACATTCTTCTCATCCAAACTGCTTGACAATCTATGCTTGTAGCTACGATGTACTCTACTTCTGTTGAAGAAATAATCACTATGTGTTGTTTCCTTGATGCCCATGATACCATACCTATTACAAAATGAAATTTGTACCTAGAGGAAATTTTCCTATAATCTATGTTGCCTCCACAATCATTGTCACTATATCCAATAAGTATGAAATCTTCTAAAGTAGAATGCTTAATGCCAAAATATTTTGTTCCATTCACATATCTAAGGATTCTCTTTACTTCCTTCCAATATGATTTTTTTGGAGTTTCCATGAACCTTGAAATCAAGATCACTCCATACATAATATTAGGTCTTTTTGATATCAAATACATAAGAATGCCTACCGGTATTTTAAATAGAGTGGGATCCACTTTGGACCCTTCATCTTCCTTACTTAACTTCAATCCTATTATAACAAGTGTTGGGTATGATTTTGAATTTATAATATTTTATCTTTTGAGAATTCCATGCGCATACTTGGATTGTGAAATAAATATACTAGTTTTTGAATGGTGTTAACTTCAATACCCAAAAAATATATCATAAGCCCCAAATCGGTCATTTCAAAATCATCCTTCATGAATGACTTAAATTCTTCTGTGCCAAAATCACCTCTAAAAATAAAATCATCTACATATAACAAAACAATTAACATGTTACCTTCCTGATTTCCTTTGATGTACAATGTTGGCTCACATTCAGTTCTCTGAAATCCATTCTGTGTGAGGTAGGAATCTATCCAATTGTACCAAGCTTTGGGTTCTTTCTTTAATCCATACAATGCTTTCGTGAATATGTACACCTTGTCTTCTTTTACTAGAACCTCATAACCTTATGGTTGTTCCACATATACTTCTTCTTCTAAGTTTCCATTCAAAAATGTTGACTTTAAATCCATATGATAAACTGTCCATTTGTACTGTGTGGCAATGGATAACATAGTTCTTACTATGTCCATGCGTGCAACTGGCGCAAATGTTTCATTGAAATCAATTCTAGGTTGTAGTGTAAAATCTCTTGCAACTAACCTTTCCTTGTGCTTATGCACATTTCCTTCTGCATCTTGCTTGGTTTTATAAATCACCTTGACACTTATCACATCCTTACTTTTGGATACATCTACAAATTTCCATGTCTAATTGTTCTCTATGCATCTTATTTCTTCATCTGTGGCTTGTGCCCATACATCATCTTTGACCAACTCTTCAAAAGTTAATGGATAATATATTTGTGAAAACGGAGTAAAAACTGAAAATGAATTTTCTTTGTATTCGTTATAGATGTCATGCAAATGTCTTATCTTTCTTGGTAACATACTTGCTAATGTTGGATCTCACAATGTAGAACTACTCAGACTGTTTACTGGTGTTTGTTGCACTCTAGGTGATTGCACATCTGTTTTTCTTGTTGGAGTATTATGCATTGTAATTTGTGTTGCAATGCTAGGTGTAGAAGGGACTGCGCACTGAACTGTGCATGGTATTTGAATCACTTCATCTTCTATGTCCTCATGCTCCATTGCATCGATTTTTTTACTATTTTTGCTATGCTTCCATCCCATTCTTCATTCTCCATGAACTGAACATTGCGGTTGATTATGACTTTTCTTGCGACAGGGTCATGCAACTTGTATCCTTTTATTTCTTCAGAATACCCAACAAATATATATTTATGTCTTTTGTTGTCCAGCTTCCTTCTCAGCTTATCTGGAACATGTACGTATGCAACACAACCAAATTTTTTTAAGTGTGCCACATTATGCTTTAATCTTTTCAAGGATTCTTGAGGAACTTTGTTTCTCACACTCTTTGTCGGAAATTTATTCAATATGTATATTTCAATTGCTACTGCTTCAACCCAATACTCATTTAACAAGTGTTTGGCTGCCCACATACTGTGTGCCATTTCCATGATGGTTTTTTTCTTTCTTTCTACAAAACCATTATGATGTGGTGTATACTGCGCGGTAAATTGCTTGTAGATGCCATGAACTTTACAAAAGTTCTGAAATTATCTTGAGATGTATTCTCCTCCTCTATCGGTTCTTATAAATTTGATGTAATAGCCACTCTTCTTCTCCACAAGTGATTTAAACTATTGAAAACAACCCAATGCGTTAGATTTATGCTTTAAGAAATAAATCCATGTCTTTCTTGAGAAATCATCAATGAATGTCAGAAAATATGTACTACCTCCTATAGATGGACTTTGAATTGGTCCAAAAATATCTGAGTGTATAATTTCTAATGGAGTTTTTTCTTTGTAATACTTGCCAACTCGAAATGATTCTCTATGTTGCTTTCCAAATATGCATCCTTCGCATATCCTTTCTGGTTTTTTAATCAATGGAAAACCTTTTATTATATCCTTTGTGTGTAGCATCTTCAGACCTCCAAAGTTAAAATGTCCAAATTTGAAATTCCATAACCAAAAATCATCTTGTATTTCACATTGGAAAGCTTCCAGTATCTCTATGCAATTTTCTCCTTTCTTTGTACTACGCACACTATTTTATTCATTATAACTGCGCACACTTTCTACTGTAAATGTAGTTTCTAACTGCACATATTTTTCTTTACCAATATCTTGCACTATATTTTTCTTCTTGTTTGGCTTCAATGTCAATAGGAACATCCTGTTACTTGACATTTGGATTTTTTCAATAAGTTGATTTCTTGGGATTTTATATACAATCACACAGTGATTATCTCCCATGTAGATTTTGTATCCTTTTTGTAATAGTTGTCATATGATCATCAGATTATGCTTCAGAACATAAACATAATATACATCAGGCGTAACTTTATGTTCTCCTTTCTTAGTTAAAATGTTTATACTGCCTTTGCCTAAGACATTGACTTGGATGTCTGTTCCAAGTGCAATCTTCGTTTGGAATCACTCATCCAAACTAGAAAACAATTCTTTGTTTCCTGTCATGTGGTTACTGCATCCTCAATCTAAATACCATATGTCACATGGACTTTCTTGAGAAACATTGCATTCAACTGGGGATACTATAGGCATTACTACAACGCATGCCATAAACATAGGGTGAGTTTGGTTATTTTCCCTACTTGACTGATCTCGACCTTGCTTGTTCTGATTATACTGTCTATTCCCACACTCATATTCCTAGTATCCATACTTTTTACAGTAATAAAACTGAATATTTGATTTGTCAGTTCTCTGACAACTTGACTAACTGTATTTGGGTTTTGACCTCTTCCACCAGTATTTCCAGGACTGCTACTACGTCCACCTCTGACAAAACTTCTTCTTTTGCCTTTAGAGTTAGCTCTCCTCCTTCCTCTTCCACAGCTTATAGATGACTGCATGAGAAATGCATTCTCTAATGAAGTATTTGACCTATTCAGTATGTGTTCATGATTAATGAGGGAAGATTGCAGTTCATCTAGACTAAATTGAATCAAGTATTTTCTCTCTTCTAGAGAGCTTGCAATTCATCTAGACTAAATTGACTCAAGTATTTTCTCTCTTCTAGAGTCGCAACTAGAGTATCAAAATTAGGAGGAAGACTCCCAAGTACCTTCT
>JASDQU010737102.1:29959-39963 GCA_032191745.1 Picea mariana | reverse complement strand
TAATAGATACAAATCCATGCTTGTCGCCAAAGGCTTTCAACAGGTTCATGGTATTGAATATGATGAGACCTTCTCTCCAGTAGAGAATATGGATTCCATACGATTGGCACTTGCGATTGCGGAAACCAAGGGATGGGAAGTCCATTAGATGGACGTGAAGAATGAATTTCTTCACAGTGATCTCTCTGAGGAGATCTACATGGAGAAGCCCCAAATATTTATGTAGGACTCGTCTTTGGTCTGTTGATTGAAGAAGTCACTTTATGGCCTCAAGAAGGCTCTGAGGGAATGATATTCCAATATGGATTCCTACCTGTTGTCATGGAACTTTTCACATTTTAAATGAGACCCGAATGTCTACATGCTCAGGATGACTGATTCACTTCTACTTTTAGTTCTGTATGTCTATGATTTGTTGATCAGCAGATGCTCAAATTCATCAATTGTTGTAGTCAAGAGCATTCTACATGATAGTTTTTTTATGGCAGGCATGGGTCCACTACACTTCTTCCTTGGACTTGAGATCAGTCAGGATGCATCAAGAATCAAACCGTGTCAGTCCAAGTATGCACGAGATCTCCTTGAGAGACTTCACATCACAGACTACAAGTCTTCTCTGACTCATTTCCTATCAGGAGTCAAACTTGAGGATGGCAGGGAGACTCCACTAGTTGATAACACACTGTACAAACAACTAGTGGGGAGCTTGTTGTATCTCACACACTCCAGACCAGACCTCTCATATGCAGTTGGCGCAGTTTTCAGGTTCATGCAGGAGCCGCATGAGCTACATTAATGGAAAGTTGCAAAGTGTATCCTTTGATATGTATAGGGCACCATCACCTTTGGGATTCATTATGCAGTAGACTCTACATTAGATCTCATTGGTTTTACTGATTCTGACTAGGCTGGTGATAGCCCTAATCGCAAGTCCACAACTTCTTAGTCACTCAATCTTGGTTCTGGGCCTATCTGTTGGTTGAGCAAGAAGCAATCTTCCATTTCTCTATCTTCAGTCGAGGTAGAGTGCAGAGGGGTAGTTAACATAACCATTGAGGCTATGTGGCTACAACATTTTCTCATTGAGTTGGGCATTCACTTTCATCAGTCGATTGCCATCTGGTGTGACAACCAGAGCACTCTGAAGTTCTGCAGAGATCTAGTTCAGAGGCAGTGGACGAAGAACATCGAGATCCACATGCAATACATCTGAGACTTCGTACACGAGGGGATCATTGACTTATAGTTCTATCCTTCAATAGAACAAATGACATACATCTTCACCAAGACCTTCACTGAGAAGAAGTTCCATTCTCTGCGAAGTTGTCTTGGAGTGAAGGACACAGTTTCCTAGCAACTATAGTTATTCTTTTTTACATACATTGTACCTTGAGGGGGGGGGTTTCCCATGAGGTTTTCCCTCTTTCCTCACTTTATTTTCAGTGTATCTTTTGTATTTGGGTACCTAACAAGGCCTCGTTGTTGGGACCCATTCCTTATTTTCACCATAGTGATGTTCAAAGGGGGTGTTGGAGTTACTTCACACACACCTAGGATTTCTTTTTCCTAAGATTTTTCCTTGTTTATTAGTCATAATTAGTCATTATCCAATCTCTTATATTTTAGGAGAGAATATTCCACTTGGAGAATATTCTCTTTCAGTTGACACTTTAGTTTGACTAGTTGAGTTGAGTTTAGATGTTGCATTAGTTTTATTGCCATGCAACATTAGGATCATCACCACGCTAATTTGACCTTGCCTTGGAATCATCACCAAAATGGCGCATTAGCCTTGATTCCCTAAGTTAACTCCTCAATACTCTTTGTTCAATCAATTAACTGAAGACTAGTTGACTAGTTAACTCAACTAGGTGGTAGTTCACTCCCGTAACTGCCTGAGAGACTAGACTAGGTGGTAGTTCACTCCTGTAACTGTTGGTGTGTGTCCAGATCACTCTAGAACACCACTATGGTGCATTGGTTCTCCTCTAGTGCCCACTCATTGAGTTATACAGAGTATATCATGTGTAAATTATTCATTATTCACAACGGTTAATGAAAATTCTTCTATTCTTTCTCTCCTTCTTCTTCCTTCTCAAATTGTCTCTGCAAATGTGTGTATTATTGTTTATCTAGATCTATTTTGTGTAGTTTCAACACAT
Source organism: Picea mariana (assembly GCA_032191745.1). Lineage (NCBI taxonomy): Eukaryota > Viridiplantae > Streptophyta > Pinopsida > Pinales > Pinaceae > Picea > Picea mariana. Next base: position 37,801 of record JASDQU010737102.1, on the reverse strand, counting down.
TTACAGTTATAGGGGGCTATGATTCCACAAGAGAGGGGGCTTGAGGGACTAAATGTTATTTCCTATTCTAATTACCCTTTTGTCTAAGGGAGGGGATCAATTACGTGAGCTTCTTGGGGAAGGCCAGGAGGTTCATGATTCCCCATGAAATACTTAAACCTACCCCTAGATTGTTTGGGGGGGGGGGGTTGGTTGTTGGTTGATGGATCTTTCACTCATTCATTCATTCATTCACTTGNGGGGGGGGGGGGGTTGGTTGTTGGTTGATGGATCTTTCACTCATTCATTCATTCATTCACTTGCTCACTCATTCATTCATCCCGTCCTTATCTAACACTCATTGAGCCATCCTCAATTGTGTCTTGGTTCAGGAAATGGAAACGAACTGTCGAATATTATCCACAATATTGTTGGCTGTAGTGGTCACTGGTGTAATATAGCCATGATTTGAGGCATGCATGTTTGAGATGCATTTTCCTGTGAGTTCGAGCATTGATATTCTGGACTAGTTGCGCTGGAGCCCAAAATAAGGAGAAGGATTGCCTGAGGGACTGTGTGGTAGAGAAGGGTGGAGGTCCATTCTCTTGGGTGGTGTAGGTTAGGTATAAGAGAGTTGGGTATTGGGATTGTTGTGAGTGTCAACAAATCCTATGAGAGCTTGAGTGATGACTAGTTTTGGAAGCCAAGTAACACTCTGGAACCGTCCTTGTGGATTCATAGCCCTGGCTCGGGGGTGACACCTCTATTGAGATTTGGAATAGTAGTGTCTACGGTTGGGTGGAACGTCCTCGGTCTGCAGCCAATTGGTGTCATCTTTTATAAAGATAAGTGCTTTATGTTATGGTATTAATTATTTGTATATGAATGTATTCTGTTGTGTATTTAATTATCGTTTAATTGAATCTTTAGAATATAAATGCTTGTTAGTTATTATTGTGCATGTTGTTAGATATTTTATTTTATGTGTCCTTATTAATTTCAAAAGGTATCAATAAGAGAAAGAAGTCCAAGGGTGGGCTTGAAGTTGGAATACCTCGGCCTGCGGGTGGTCGGGGCGTGTTACAGATTGGTATCAGAGCTTATGGTTGAAACATTGAGCTGGTATGGGCTAGGTCTGTTGGTCAGAGTCTCGTGGTTGAGATCTAATTCTGATCGTGAAGTTTAAAATATCAGGAGGAATGGCATTGCAAAATCTACACAGGAGTTAGAACATCAGAGATCCTTTATAAAGGTTCGAAGGATCATGACAATCCCCTTTGAATTAGGGAGCGATCGAAACTATGGAATCAAGAGAGATCTGGGATCATTGGATCAGAGGGAAGCTAAACAAGGGTCATCTGATGAAAGTGAAGTAAAGGTTAATTCATAACCATCAGATCTCACTGGAGAGAGATCGACGGTCAGGAGACATTACGGGGACCCAAGTTGCACGAGAGTTAATTCACCAAGGAGGTCCCACAATCAAACCATGGTTTCACCGAGGGGTTACGTTTCAGTGTCAAAAGAATTGCAGGGAGAAAGGTGGGTTACTCCAAATCGTCAATCCATGTCCCCACAAATTGAAAGGCATTAAGTGATGTGACATGTTAGTTCTCGAACATCGAAACTTCAAAGAGCCGAAGTAGATCCAGACCATTGATCGAAGTGGACACAAGGGAGGAGATCCTACACTCCGGTGGATAACGACTTCAGAAGAAAGACAGATGCAAAAGTCCAAAACTCCCAAAGGCCCAAATCCTAGAGTTCATCTAAATCGTCCATCAATAAGGACACACGGCGTAGAATCTCTTCATTTAGAGACTTAGTAATCTAGAAGGTTTTGTAGAGAGAAGCACTAGGGAATGAATTACCTGAAGTCCCAAAGTAATTGAGGATGATTGATCTCAAATCAATAATAACCGTTGATCTTTGCAGCAGTGTCTCCCGAAGTCTCGAAGTCTAGGGTTGATATAGACTGTCCAATAACGAGACAAATGTCAACAGATTGGCCAGTTCGAGAATTTAGAGTTTGGGAGAATTGTAAGTTTGCTAGGGTGGAAACTCCCAAAGCTCGAAGTATTGAAGCCTGAAGAGCTGAAGTAGTGGGGAATGATGACATCACCTAGTGGTGATGTGGACCCCAAAATTTCAGAGTGACGTGGTTTGTGGATGTCACCTAGGGTCACATGGATATATGGGATGTGTGTCACGTGTCAGTTAGCTTTGAACATGTGGAGTATTGAAATGTTAGATAGAACGTGACACATGTCACCCACCTGATTGGGCCACGTGTCCACCTCTAGTATTTAGCAACGTGGCAAGAGATCGTGCAGTCTGGAGACTAGGCACTCCAAAAGAAAATTATGTGACAGTTGGCACTAGGTCGGGAACTCCTGAAGAGTCAAATCGATTCACAACCATTGATTTGTGAGAGACACAAATCGACAGATCATTGACTTCGAGTGAGATCACTCCGGGAGAAGGTCAAGGGCAGAGAGTTTGAAGCTTCTGAAGCCCAAAGAGCCAAAGCGATTCATAGTCCTTGATATGCGGGAGGATACACGTCGATGGATCGTGAAATATGGGTAAACTCATTCTGGGAGGAAGCAAGTGGGGAAAGTTGAGACTTCTGAAGGCTGGAGTCCCGAAGTGGATATCGATCATTGGTCATGAAAGAGGACGAAGACCATTGATTTGGTCCTGGTTGAAGGTTCTGAAGCGCCAGGAAGGATTTGGCCGTGCTTTCGAGCCGTGGTCACTTGGGGAAGGGGTTTGAAGGGAGTGCTTGTGAAGAATTAAATTATGTATTGGCTAAAGGATAACATGGAAGTGTCATATGATGCAGATTGATACATATATGCTCCTCATGAATTGAGAAGAGAAAGGACCTGTAACATGGTTTGGAAAATTTTGTTTATCATGTGCATAATTCTAACAAAATGGTCACTTACACATTTTGAAAAATTAAGGGGTTTAAACACATCAACTCATAATACATATTGAAGAAATGGATGAAGGCGAGGGATCCTCCAGCCATGATAAGGAGGCTGAAGGCCAGAATACTAGAATTGGTAATGCAGAGACAAGGTCTAATGGATGCAAGGAAATAGGAGAGCAAGAAACATTAATAGAGACTGTATGAAGCCTGAAAATAGAAGTGGGGAGCTACAAAAAAGACAATGAGAGACTTATGAGAGAGAAAATTCAGATAAATGCTTGAGTGTTGCAGAGCTTAAATCAGTTGTGGAGGAAAACGAAGAAGGGATCAAACTCAAAACAAGAGGAAGAAGGCAGGTTTCGTGAAATAAGAGAGGATCATGGAAGAGCTAGTTATTTGAGAAGTGCCAACATAATTCATAGACACCACTCACCTCCTTACTCATAAGGAAGGTTTTATGCATTAGAAGATCCCATAATTAGTCCAAAGGTGTCTATTGTTAGGCACGAGAGGAGATAGGAAGTGGACAGTTTGCAAGGAGAGTTGAGGAAGCTTCATCCACCCTCCTTTGATGGTGAAAGAGAAAGGGAAGATGATGATGAAGCATGGTTTCTTGGACTTATAAGATATTTTCAGTTGCATAACTATTCATCAAACCTGGAAGCCAAGATTTCCACCTACCATTTACATGGGAAAGATGAAATGTGGTGGGATCAACTGAAGCAAGTTGAACATATTAATGAAAATAGGATGACTTGAAAGTAGTTCAAGAAGTACTTCCAAAAGGAGTACCTCTAAGATCATTTCTATGACAAGAAACATCATGAGTTCTTTGAACTCAGGCTAGGAAGCATGACTAGCAAAATATGAGAAGAAATTCTTGGGATTGTTAAAATATGTTGAGTTTATAAATGATGAAAAGGTAAAGATACAAAGGTTTTTGAGTGAACTGCCAACCTTTTATAAATAAAAGATTAGGTATGATCATCCCAAGACCTTGACTAAGGCCATTAGGAAGGATAAATACATGTATGAACAAGGACAGGGAAGAAAATCCCTACAGAAATGTTGGAAGGATAAGAGGAAGGATAATTCTTATAAGAGGAGGAAAGGATTCAAACCTCCCTTCAATAGGAATGGGCCTAAGATAAATCATCAAGATCTGTATGCTAAGGATGAATCCAAGAAAGAAGACTATTTGGGAAAAAGGGTAAGACCACCTATCCAATGTTGGGGATGCAAAGAATATCACCTATACAAGGATTGCCCACATAGAAATGACAGAGTAAAGACTGTGCACAACGTCCAAGAGGCTACAAAAATCGAAGATATGGGAAGAATCTATGCAGCTTTAGATGGTTGACAAGTAGAGTACCAGTCCAATATGATAGAAGTGGAAGGTAAGATCATAAATTAGTCTGTTTCTATTTTAATTGATTCAGAAGCAATTCATTCTTACATTGATCCTAAGTTAGTGAATAGATTGCATTTGGAGAAAAGTAATCTTGAAAAATCAAGTTTGGTTCAGCTAGCCATTGGAACCAAAAGAAGAATCTATGATATGGTAAGAGGATGTTCCATAATTCTTAATGGTGTGAATAAAAATGTTGATCTAAATATCATACCATTGGGGCCTTATGATATTCTAATTGGAATGGATTGGCTAGACAAGCATCATGCTTTCCTAGATTGTCATAGCAAGACATTTACATGTCTTGATGGAGATGGAAAATAGAGTACTGTGAAAGGATTTCCAAGACCCATCTCTATAATGGATATTTCAGTCTTACAGTTGAAGAGATGTTTTAGAAAAGGATGTCAATTCTATGTAGTTCATGTAGAAGAGCCAGAAAATACAAAGGGGCCAAGCCTTGAATATTTCTTGGTACTACATGAATTAGAGGATGTATTCCAAGGAATACCAGAATTTCCACCAAGAAGGGAGATAAATTTCTCTATTGATTTAGTTCCTAAAGTTGCCCCAGTGTCAAAAACACCTTACAGAATGAGCACACAAGATTTAAAAGAATTACAAATGTAGTTGGAGAATTGTTGAAGAAAGGCTACATACGTTCAAGTGTTTCACCTTGGGGAGCACAATACTTTTTGTCAAAAAGAAGGATGGAACCTTGAGGCTGTGTATTGAATTTCGAAAATTGAACAAGTTTACTATAAAGAACAAGTATCCTCTACCCATAATTGATTATATCTTTGATCATCTAAGAGGAGCAAAGATATTTTCGAAGATTGACCTGAAGTTAGGATACCATCAGGTAAGGATCAAGGATGAAGACGTTCATAAGAAAACCTTTAGGACTAGGTATGGGCATTATGAATTTGTAGGGGTGCAATTTGGACTGACCAATGCACTAGTTGTCTTTATGTGATTAATGAATGGCATATTCGGGAATTATTTGGATAAGTTTGTCATAGTGTTCTTGCATGACATACTTATCTATTATAAGTCTGAAGAGAAGCATGAACATCACTTAAGACTAGTGTTGCAAGTGCTGAGAGAACATCAGTTGTATGCCAAGCTAAGTAAGTGTTATTTTTATCAAAAGCAGATCCAATACTTGGGACACATTATTTCAGAGCAGGGCATAACAGTATATTCAGAGAAGATTGAAGCCATTAGAGGATGACCAATGCCTAGAATTGTGTCAGAAGTCATATCTTTTATGGGATTAGTTGGTTACTACAGAAGGTTCATAGTAGGGTTCTATAATATTTCTCATCCTATCACTTATATGCAAAAGAAGAAAAATAAATTCAAATGGACACCTAAGTGTGAAGAGAATTTTAATTTGTTGAAGGAATTACTTACTAGTGCACTTGTGTTAAAGATTGCTGACCCAAATGAAAGTTTTCTGGTATGTACAGATGCATGTAAGGAAGGACTTGTGGGAGTCCACATGAAAAATGGACATCTCATTGTTTATGAGTCCAGAAAGCTTAAGGAGCTATGCCACACATGACTTGGAGCTTGCTGCCATTGTCCACACCTTGAGGATGTGGAGGCATTACCTCATGGGGAAGAGATTTGAATTAACAATAGAACACATTGGCCTAAAGTATCTTTTTGAACAACCAACCTTGAATGTCTGACAAACAAGATGGATGGAATTTTTAAGTGAATATGACCTCAATATCAAGCATATCAAAGGAAAAGAGAATAAAGTTTTTGATGCAATTAGTAGAAGAATGCATCTCATGCATGCTACTGCTGTCAGTATGCATTAGTCAAACTTGAAGAGAAGAATTTTAGATAGTATTGCTACAGATAAGCATTACCTATGGGTAAAGGAAAACTTACAACAAGGAGATGTACAATAGAAAATAAAAGAGTATGGGATAAAGGAAGATGGATTACTCATGCATAAGAATAGAATCTATGTTTCTAGTTCCAGAGAACTGAGGAATTTGGTATTGAAGGAAATGCATGATGTTCCTTATGCTAGACATCCTGGTTACCAAAAAATGATTACAACAGTAAGAAGCCAATTCTTTTGTCCAAGAATGAAATTTGATGTTTTTGATTACATTGCTCAATGTATGGAATGTTAGAAGGTGAAGGATGAGCATAGGAACTCAATAGGTTTGTTGCAGCCATTACCAATCCCATAGAAGAAATGGGAAGTGATAACCATTGATTTTATAACTAAATTACCCAGGACAACAAGGAAACATGATTCAATCATGGTGGTGGTTGAGAAACTAAAAAAGGATTCTCATTTTGTTCCTATAAAGACAACACATCCAACGGATAATATTGCATAAATTTACATGAGGGAGATTGCTAGGTTGCATGGGATACCTAGGAAAATTGTCTCGGACATAGATACAAAGTTTACCTCCAATTTCTGGAGGGGATTGTTTAAAGGATTTGGTACAAATCTAAACTTTAGAACAACATACCATCCCCAATCATATGGACAAACAGAGAGGGTCAACCGAGTAATTCCATACATGCAGAGAATGTATGTGATGGATAAGCCATCTAAGTGGGAAGATTATTTGCACTTGGTTGAGTTTGCATATAATAATGGGTATCAAGCTTCATTGAGAATGATCCCATTTGAAGCCTTGTATGGTAGGAAATGAAATACTTTAGTGAGTTGGGACAACCCAACAGATAGAGTGGTACTTGGGCCAGAATTGATCAAGGATATGGAAGAACAGATGGTTAAGATCAAGTACAATTTAAAGGTAGTTTAGGATAGACAGAAAGTTTATACAGATAAGAACAAGAGACCTAGAGAATTTAAAATAGGGGAGCATGTACTTTTGAAAGTGAACCCAAGAAAAGATCTTTGAAATTGGGTATTTGTACAAAGATGGCAGCCAGATTCTGTGGTCCCTTTGAAATATTGGACAGAATAGGGCCAGTTGCATACATGCTTGCATTGCCTTCTTCCATGAATGTGCATAATGTATTTCATGTCTCTTTACTAAATAAATATGTACATGATCCTAACCATGTTATTGATTGGCATCTGATTCAGGTAGAGACAGAGGGAGACTTTCAGGTTCAACCAGTGCAGGTATTTGATAGAAAGGTCAAAATGCTCTGGGATCGAGTTATAGAGATGGTAAAAGTTCAGTGGACCTGCTACGGTCCTGAAGATGCTACCTGGGAGCATGAAGATGTCATTCATGCATAGTACCCACAACGTTTTGAATAAATTTTGAGATTTTGATCTCTATTTTGTATATGCACTGAGGACAGTGCCAAAATAAGGGGGAGGGGATGTAACACCCCGGGTTTTGAGCCTGATTTTAAATAATGTATTGTTATAATGCTGAGAGGCTAGAGTGCCCAAAAAATTATTAAAATGCCATTATGCCTAAGAAATGTAATGTTTTGATCCTTATTAATAATAAACACATTGTTGGCTGCTAGACGGACAAGGACTAGAGTTATA
>JASDQU010737102.1:5774-29859 GCA_032191745.1 Picea mariana | reverse complement strand
TTTCTACCCTCTTTTCTTTTTCTTTTTCTCTTTTTATTTTTCATTTTCCTTTTTGTTTTTGTTTTTCTTTTCTTTTTCACAAGTTATTTGAAGAATGCAATATCATTTGTGAACCAAATCACCAGATACAGATAATATCCAAGTCATAAGATGATTCCCATAAATTATGGGGTGATAACACATCCCTTCCTTATCTACCATTCATTGATCCATCCTCACCCGCATCTTGGCTCAGGAAAGGGAAACAAACTGTCAAATATTAGCCACAATATTGTTGGTTGTAGTGGTCGTTGGTGTAATCCAACCATGACTTGAGGCTTTCATGTATGAGATGTGTTGGCCTATGTTCAATGTTGTTCACAACTGTGATTCCTGTGAGTTCCAGCATTGAGATTTTAGACCAGCTGCGTTGGAGCCCAAAATAAGAAGAATGACTGCCTAAGGGATTGCCTAACAGAGAAGGGTGGAGGTCTATTCTCTTAGGTGGTGCAGGCTAGGTAGAAGAGATTTGGGTACTTGGATTACTGTGAGTGTCGGGAAATCCCATGATAGATTGAGTGTTGACTGGTTTGGGAAGCCAAGTAACGCTATGAAACCGTCCTTGTGGATTCATAGCCTTGGCTCGGGGGTGACACCAATGTTGATATTTGGAACAATAGTGTCTACGGTTGGGTGGAACGTCCTTGGTCTGCAACCGGTTGGTGTCATCTTTTATAAATATAAGTGATCTCTGTTATGCTATTAATTATCTGTATATGAATGTATTTTGTTGTGTATTTAATTATCGTTTAATTGAATCTTTAGAATATGCATGCTTGTTGGTTATTGATGTACATGTCGTTAAATATTTTCTTTTATGCATCCTTTTTAATTTTGAAAGGTATCGGTACGAGGAATAAGTCCAAGGGTGGGCCCTAAGGTAGTGTGCCACAGCCTGCGGGTGGTCAGGGTGTGTTACATACTCAGTAGTTTTTAGATATCTTCCTTCATCAACCACCCTTTACTAGATATATTTTGAGCACAACCATGACCACAAGCTACATTCATGACCATGCCTCACATCCATTTATTAACACAAAAATACCTAAGACTTCTCTTTCCAAACCTCAATGCCAAGGAAGGAATAAAATTTTCATGATTACTTGAAGTTAAGTGATGCCAACCTATAATTACCTTCTCAACACCTTATATGCACCCTCCCTCCAATTTTGATTTCAAACACTACGTGCCATAACTTTCATAAAGTTACATCACCCACCCTCAAATAAATCATATACCTATGCAACATTATCGAGCTCATCCAAATAGGCCCTACAATAATGTACAATATGATGATGCTCAAAGTGGATTCATATGTCACATTTAGTCTAAGGATGAGTGCGAGAGCGGGTGCCCCTTGGCGGGGAGGACCAACTAGTTTTGAACCATCACAAGAGAATAAATGGAGTCATATTGGATTCTTTGATGTGGAAATCCTACAAGGGTTCAGGGATAAATAATATTCATCTTCTATGATTTATCTCTTTATTAATCCCTTCTGAAGGAAAGGTACTATAGCTTTCGCTTGGTGGTCAACAATAGTTGACCACCTATTACATGGTATATTTTGCGGCATTATTTGGTCTGTTTTGAAGCTAGCACCCAATTTTATGCATTCTTTCCCTATTTAACATGGAATTTTGTATTATTTTCAAAAAAAAATAAAAATTTGCATTTATAAAATTTCAGCATTCTAATTTTTTATTGGTTTATAGCAACTTGATGTGATTATGTTTCTCTGGTGTATGGATTTTATTTTTCTCAATTATCAGAACCAGTAAATGATTTTAAAATATCGATTTTTTTAAGTGGTTAATATATGTAGTTGAAGTCGCTCTGACAACATTGAAAACGTTGCAGTCGAAGGTGTGGTAACAGAGGACCTAACCTTATCATGGTTGCTCACTTCCTTGCCATCGCCTTGCCACTTGCTGCCTCATTGCTTCCCATGGCCATGCACAATGATAAATATTAAATATATAAGAGTAATTCATACCTCCAGATCACTTGGCTTTGCCTTTGATGATCTTCCTTTAGGGTCTAAAAAATTTGTGTTATTAAAGGAACCTCTCATATGTTGGTCCATTAAAATTTGTGTCCAAAATCTGCCAAGGAAAGCTTCAATTAATTTCAAGCTAATGCAGATCCATGAAAAAAAGATTCATGGTGAATGAAAGCGTTTAAACACATACAACATGATAAAATTCATTTAATCTATAGCTTGTATGATAAAAGTTGATTATTTATGTTTATTCATCATTGTATTTGAAGCACCGGCAAGAGTGTTGGGATGAGATGGCCCAAAAGAGATTATAATTACTTATAGGCCATAGGTTGTTAATCCTATAGTTTAACTTCTGCATATTTCAATTTGTTGAGGTTGTGGCATGGGTAGGCATGGATCAGGCTCACATTCAAAGGTAAAATTGTCATTTCTTTTATTGATCATCTAAATTTTTTTTGTGAAAAAATCCTGGTGGATGTAATGGCATATTTTGGTAGTGAAGCATATATTAAAATTTAGTCTCCACCTTGATTTTCCCTTTATTTCTCTGTGAATATTTCAAAAAAATTGTTCATATTTACATGTTCTTTTTATACTATCCAGATTGGAGATGAATGAAATTACACAAATGAATGAAATAGAAAACAATGAGGTTTTCTTGCTCATCATAGTAAACTGATGCATCTACCTAGCAAACTAGGTGGTGCAAGTAGCTAGCAAAGTAGGAACTTAGCGAGTTTAGAGGGTGCCTTACTTTACTCGTTGGACTTCTTGTGCCATGGTAGAGAAAGTTTGAAAGAATATGTATATATATACATGTATATATAGATCTGTGTGTATTCCTGTTATAGAAATATTTGCCTCACCATATATATCTTGCACATAGGGCCTTTTTCCATTTCCCTATGCAGACTTGTCATCCCTTTTTGATGAATCCATAGGTAAAAATACATTATTTTTCACTTGTATGCACCCTATCTACTATACAACATGTGTATACGCAGGTTGCTCCACTACAATCTGTGTACATCGAGAGTTGTGCTAGAAAATACAAAAAGGAAGTCGGGTTTCCATGTCATGACAGGAGATCTCTGATCCTTGGCCTTCCATATATTGGAAACGTTCCGACTCGACCCTTCAGTTGCATTTTGAGGGCTATAAGAGCACAATTCCAAGCTATGGAAAAGGAAGAGAAAGCATTCAACTTTGAGAGCAAAGTTACTCTGGAGAAATTACTTCATATTAAGTCTGCATCCCTTTGTCCCTCAAATTTGAACACAGTGTTCAGCCCCCAAGCTCTTTCCCTATTGTTGAGAGAACCTCATTGTCTCTTTTCTAAGAGCCTACCTTTGATGGAGGATTGAATTGGTGGAGACCCAGTTGGAAGGAACCTGGTTTCTTGGTTTTGAACCGTGTCGACACGAAAGTCTGTAATGTTATCACTTCTGCTGATCATTTATTAATAGAAATATTGCTTTCCCGTCTTATTGGTATCATGCAAATATATAATTACTATCCATGGGAATGTTTGTAATGTTTATTAATGGATTATGCTATATAATCTGCTAACCCCTTTATATTATCACTATATACTTGTGTTGCTTGTTTGTTGAGAACTTGTTGCAGGTATAAAGCTTTGGGTAAAAGTGCTCAACGGTGAAACATCATCAAATGTTGGAACGAGGTAGGTTTCTTTCTTATCTCGCTTGCACATTGGTTTATATATCATATGTTAGAATTTAGTACATTTTTGTAGTCATACCTATCTGTTGTGGTTTACCCTTGCCATGGAGAGTTTTTCTGTCGTAACATAATTGGCTTCCCACCTTGAGATTCTCTGCTATGCAGTGGGCATCGATATACTCTTCAATCTTCATCCCACTCCCTGATCCGTGTGACTTGAGGCTTACAACCTATCCTCGGTGTGATAGACCAGTCAATAAGTAGATGTCCTCTACTTCAATCCTCAATGGTTGTCCATCGAGGATAAATCTTTTGCTATCAGGATCCTAGTAACCCACCAACATCTCCAACAACCTCACTTGGGCCCTCATTCCTTTGAGAGCCCAAAATTTGTACAAGACACATATTTTTAGATCCACTTGAGCCACCCAATATCGATCCACAGTTGCATCCACCTCCTCATGCTCTTTCTCTCTCTATTCAAGGACCATCCTGCAAAACACAAATCAATTTTTGAGTAAAAACCCCTCTTTTTGGCCATTTGCGTACCTGTGTGTGGATTTTTTTGCATACAGTCATGTGTAGGTATTAATATACGTCTCCTTGTGGTTCACATAGGAGCGTATACCTCGTCGTATACGCGAGCTAAACAAAGGCAGCCTGCGTACACCGAAATTCCTAGTTTGCTCCCTCAAAAACTAAAAAATTGGAACCTAATTCAAAAATGCAATCCACTGAATTTGAAAAGGATGAGATGTAGAGTTGCCTGATCCAGATGGTTCGTGATTTCATTTCCTGATGCTCCCGCAATCGTCGTTTGAATCTTGGAGGTATTTTGGTCCAAATTGCACTATTTGGGTAAAAATCAAAATGCTATAGTAATTTTTTATTTTATTACTATTTATAAGCTATTTTTACCCACTTTATAAACTTTTGTGCCATTTTTTCACCTAATGGTCTAATACAAGAGTTGTTTTGAGTTAGTTTTTGTAGTTTTGACCCATATTTCTTGCGGATTTCAATGTCATGATTGGTCATTCATCACCTTGGGCAAGTACTTTAATAACCTAGCATATAGGACAGGTATCTACTACGTCGTGCATTATTGCATTATCCTATAAATATCACTTTATGCCTTAGGTACAAACCCATTTGTTGCGACACAAAACCTTCTGTCTGATTTAAGTAGTGTCACTAATAAATGGTAGAGACTTACCAAACATGGGCACCCTAGTTAGATCCTCTTTGTCATTTGGTGCCTATGTCTAGTTTTTTTCCTTAGGACTAGGAGTCCATTATAAATTGATACATGACTTTATGATGAGCCTCATTTCTCACTCATACACATGCGTCCTTATTCCCTGCGGAATCCCAAAAATGAGTCTTAGTTAAGCTCTTTTCCGACTCGTATAAAAATTGAAAATATTGTCGAGTGATTTGTCCCTTTCACACTTGTTAAATTGGATTTGAAAGGTCATGCGTCTTAGTTAAGCTCTTTTTTGACTCATTACCAAAAATAGAAAAGATCCAAGTGAACTTATCTTTTCACACTCGTAAATTGGATTTGAAAAGACGTCTATTTGGCACAAATTTACCCCTTTTTCACACCAAGTAGACTAGAAGACATAAAAAAGGACATTTTTTGGCGTTAAGTTGTGATTGCATCTCATTCCATTGCTTGCAGTATTGAGCCTTTAGTCGGTTCTCGCCTTGCGTTATAAACTGTTTCCTAAGCAGTTTTTTCATTCTCAACCAAGAAGAGCCTTGTTTATATCCTTCGCAAATTGACACCCTATACCCTGGAGGGAACATCACCCCAAGTGTCCATCTCTTGTATGCATTTCCTTGCATTGAGCATAGGTACATTCCACTGCTGGAACTAGTTTTTCTTACATGCGACACTCGTTTCCTTCTCTATATCATAGGATTCATTTGTTATGAAAAAATAAAAAAATATGGGTGATAAGGGAGTACTATATTATATTTCACAGCAGTTGTGTTGCCTTTTAATAGAGAACAAAGTTATTGAGTTCTTACATCTTCATAATTTTGGGTTTAGCGTGGCCTTAGGAAGCTGATCTCATTACAAAGTTTTCTCTATCGATTGGTTACTCTTACAGTCCCTATAGAGAACATTATTGATGCCTCCTACATCTCATAGTCACATCATTGAGTCTATGCTATCGGATTCCAGCATATGTCTCATGCTCTTATTCAAAGGAATTCTATCAACCTATGTCAGCCATTCCTCAGAACTCTTGACTTTGCATGTCATCCATAGCCTCAATTTGTCTCAGAGTCACATGATACTATGGTCTTATCATGCATCTTGGCCCTACTTTCATCATTGGTAGGTCACCTTGAACCCAATAGTCGACATTTCATCATTGGTTGTTGACTGGGTGGTTTCCCTTATGTTCGACGACAAGACATCTATTCACACTTTGGGATTTGTGCAGTGTCTTGGATGCCATTATCCATATTAGTGGTTTCCTCGCCTTTGTCAGTAGTTTTCATCATTGGCTGCTATTCAGAGGGTCTTTTTGGTGTACCTCTTGCATTTGGCACACGTGAAAGATGCACAAGGTCGTTGGTTCGTGAACATGTTCTTCGTCCAATCTCCACTAAATCATGAAGCTCATGCTTTGTTCTTCATGCTGACTGATGAGAGATGCCTTAATTCTCTCCTTTCAGTGGGTCTCTTTCCATCGACTTAAACTCATTTATTTTGGATATGGGACCTAGAGTTCTATGAGTACCTTGAGACTTGCAGTCATTATTGGCAGGTTCTCTCGCCATTGATAGATGGGAATACATCAATGTCTCTTGATCAATGGATTCCTTGGGTGTTCGACATCGACTCCTTATTCACACTTGTAGGAATGTACTTGGTGCCTTGATACCTACTTTCATTATTGGTAGGTTGTCTCGCATTTGTTAACGGTTTACCTCAATGACCGGTAATCAAATGATGTCTCATTGTGTTAGACCTCAACTCCTTTATTCACATGATGTAGACTTGCGCCTTTGGCAGATGTGTAGAAGACTTGAAGACATCACTATGTGGTTGCATCTTTCCTGAGTTGTTGCTTCCTTTTTGTTGGGCCAACACCTATTTGACTACAGTAATCATGGGACATCATATTATACTCCATTGTATACATATATCTTCAAATTGGTTTTGAGACTGGTTCTACTAGGCCTTGTTCATGATTATGACATCTTTTGGGATATAACCTCATTTGTATTTTCCTATTTATGGCCACAGACACATATTTGTTATATTTTCCACATGGATCTGCATTGTATTCTACTGACAGCCATGTATGTAAAGTCGAAGAAGAATGTAATGAGAAACTAGTCTTTCCATATGGGTTTACATGACTCCACTTTTGGGTTATTTATAATGTATTTCGACCATCGCAGATACTCCTCTGATCTCACACATTAGGGGGCATATGTTATAGAAATATTTTCCTCACCATAGCTATCTTGCATAGAGAGCCTTTTCCATTTCCCTATGCAGACTTTTCATCCCTTTTTGATGAATCCAGAGATAAAAATACATATTTTTCCACATATATGCGCCCTATCTACTATACAACATGAGTATACACAGGCTGATCCGCTGCAGTGCGCATAGATCGGGGTTTTTGCCAGAAAATACAAAAATGAAGTCGGGATTCCATGTCACGACAAGAGATCTCTGATCCTTGGCCTTCCATATACTGGAAATGTTCCGACTCGGCCCTTCAGTTTCATTTTGAAGGCTATAAGAGAACAATTCCGAGCTATGGAAAAGGAGGAGAAAGAGTTCAACTTCGAGAGAAAAGTTACTCTAGAGAAATTACTTCATATTGAGTTTGCATCCCTTTGTCCCTCAAGTATAAACATAGTGTTCATCCCCCAAGCTCTTTCCCTATTGTTAAGAGAACCTCATTGTCTCTTTTCTATGATCTTGCCTTTGGTGGAGGATTGAAGTGGTGGAGACCCAGTTGGAAGGAACCTGGTTTCTTGGTTTCGAACCGTGTTAACACGGAAGTCTGTAATGTTATCACTTCTGCTGATCATTTATTAATAGAAATACTCTTTTCTCGTCCTATTGGTATCATGCAAATATATAATTATTATCCATGGGTATTCTTGTAATGTTTATTAATGGATTATGCTATCTAATGTGATAACCCCTTTGTATTATCACTATATACTTGTGTTGCTTGTTTGTTGAGAACTTGTTGCAGTTATAAAGCTTTGGGTCAAAGTGCTCAACGGTGGAACATCATCAAACGTTGGAATGAGGTAGGTTTATTTCTTATCTCGCTTGCACATTGGTTTATATAGCATATGTTAGAATTGAATAGATTTCTGCAGTCATACCTATCTGTTGTGGTTTACCCTTTCCATAGAGAGTTTTTCCCTCGTAACAATTCCCCATATGGGTTCTCTCTATGTGTAGCTGAGCAACTTTGAAGATGTGACCTACATGTGATGAATATGATTTGAACCTAATGAACCAGTGACCAATTGTCAATTCCTTAGATCTTCCGGGCCAAGATATTTGTGGTTAGCTTATTTTCTTAATCTCGTTCATACGAAGGTCAATTAGGAAGAATGGATTTTGGTAGATGAATACACTTGTTTAAAGAGTTTCACTTTTTTGGTAATATAAGTCAACATTGGTCTGGTCTAAAGAGAAGACACTGAAAAATAGAGTTAAATTTAATGTTAGGTTATCACTTAGTAAGCTCCCCTTGTGTCTATTTTTCTTGGGCTTGGATTTTATTGTGTTGGTAGGTTTGAACTGCTATTCCTAGCATAATCCAAGCACACTCTACTATCCTGGCCTTCCTTTCTTTTTGTAGCTCTATTCCCGACGTCCTTTCCATTATCGACTACAATTATTGACGAAAGGTTCTGGCTGATAGGTCCTGAAATACCTAGCTTCTTTGTCAACTCCTTATAAGCTCTTTTTCAACTCTCTCTCAATGTTTTTTACATGCATGGGTAGCTTCTAGGGATGAAAGGAAGTGACCGAATCCATGGAAGAGTTCTCCTCATTGCCTACAATGCTCGATGTCTGATATTTAGCAGGTTGTGTGTATTGTTCATGAAAATCAAACTCGTTGGAAATTTTATTAATCCAACTATCGATAGACTGATCCAAATACATTGTCCACCCAGACTCACAACTCTCATTTCCCATTCTTTCCACAGATTTACTTGGAAAATAGTGGCAAGGATGTGGTGGTGTTATCAACTTGGCTCATAAATTCCCAAGTAACAGCTCGGGTACCATGTCTTCCTAACTCCTGCCTTTCTTTCTGGTCATTTCTTCTTTGTTTTATTGAGATGCTTTTATACATGATCTTGTATTGTCAATTTAGTACATTGATTAATATACATTCCATATATTTTAACCTTGACAAAAAAAACCCATGAATTCACACATCGAGATCTCCACCATCTGTGGCGAACAACACTTGGAACTGGAATGTCGTGTTATTGGCATAACTTGATTCAGTTACTTTTGATTGTCACATATTTTACATCAATGATAAAGATAGAAGATGGAGCTTAAAACGACTCACTAAAATCTGGAGCTTATCCATCATGTTACACATTCCTATATAAAAAGGATGCAAATAAATGGTATTTGGTTGAAATTTAAAGTTTTATTTAAACTTTGACCCTAAAGTTTGTGAGGTTTAGTATTCAAACGATCATAATTTTGAAAAATCAAAATTTATTATTCGCAAAAAGCTTAACCGAATCAATTTAAATCCGATGGGCTTTGAAAATCCGAAGATCACATTGTTGTTGGATGTGGATATGCAGGTGATTTGAAACCTTGGTAGGTGGGAGGATGGTAACATTACAAAATTTAAATGTAATTAGTTTTCACTTGGGCTCATATTGGGTTTCACTATTTTTCACTATTTTTACCAGATAACATTTATTATGTTGAGGAATCATTTCATTGTTTTTATTCGGAGACTGCAGAATTCAAGATTCATTGATTTGGTGCATGTTGTTTTTACAGGTTTCTCAGTAGGTGCCCCCACCACATTTTATCATTGTGATGATTTTCGTGATCTTGTTGAAAATTAATCAATGTAAATTTATTTCCACTTTCCACTGGATTTGTAGATATGACATATGTAATATTTTCAAATGTGACATTATCACCTACAAAATATACAATTCCAACCTTCAAAGATAATGGCATGATTTTGAAAATAAGAAAAGAAATTTGTGTGAAATCGACTTTGGTGGGATTGCAAATCTCATGCATTTAATGGCAAAATGACTTTTTAGTATTCACTATCATCTATTATGCAAAAAGGACTCTACCCTATGGAATTATATATCATGCAAAAATATATGTAATCTATGGAATCATTTGTTGTGTCAATGTGACTATCTATCCTATGGAATGTTAGATGAAATTAGACACAGAGTTTTGATCTGTAAATTGCTATGATCCTCTATTGAATATTTCAAAGTGAAATTCTTGTTTTTTGAATTCAACAAAGATATAGTTTCATTCACATTTGAATCAGATCAGTGTTACGACCATACACATTGTTGGGATACACATACCTAAAATTGTGCGATTCTTTGCTTTGTTGTGTTATCAACATTTGCATTTTTTTTATAATGTAAAATGAAATTGTGTACTTTAGTATCTCAAATCTATTATTAAAAATATTTCCATTGTTTTTCCCACATAGTTATTTATGGGATTTTAGCGAAGATAGGATAGTAGGTTAGGAAAAACTTATTTAAAATTTACCTATGCTTTATGCATATCACCTTTTGAAAAAAGTGGATGTACATTTTAAGCTTAACTTGTTTAATTTTTTCATAATTGTGAATTAGTGTTTTCTACAAGATCACAAGGTTTCCAACTACCATAACATACCATTAGAGAACAAATCATAGGTCAACATTATACATGTATTCGAAGAACAATCAATCCTTCCTTTTCATTCAATCAACCTAGAAATTTGGGATTTCTTCTCAATTCATTAGTGTGGCAATTGGGATTTTCTTTTGAGTTCCTTAAAACTGTCATTATAATTTTAAAAATATTACAAAATAATGATTAGTAAATAAGATTGAGTTGAAATACTTGAAATTCAAAATTAAAATTTGGTCCTAGTCACAACTATTAGTGGCGTAGTCACTAAGAAGTCTTTGTCTTACGAAGTAGTAGCTTAAAGTTTGTAATAAAATTGAATGGTGGTGTCCACTATTTTCTCAACTTAGATATTTATAGATGTGTTTTTTGAACACTAATTTAGAAAATAATCCATCATATTTCAAGAACATAGAGCTATTGGGAATTGTAGGAAGAGATGATCTCTGGCATCCTTCAATTTCCAACACCTAAACACATTTAAAGGTATAGAAAAACCCATTTTACATAGGTTATCTTAAGTTAATATACTTTTACCATATAGGAACCACCCAGATAAAGCTGATATTTTTTTTCCATAAATCCAAGTTCGTTATTTTCTTTCAAATATTATATATGCCCACTTGAATGAGTAAGTCCCTAATAATAAAAATCCTCATTGGAGTGTATATGTTGCCTCCCAAAGTTTTGGGTAGGTTGTGTGTGCGAAACATTTAGCCGTGCATGCACATCAGTTTTGTGTTGATGCATTGGAAGTTATGCAATGGATGGAATAAAGAACGCATGCCAATCAAAGTTCTATACTATCCATTGTAGATCAGAAAGATACCACATGCATGTCGATTCAGAAGATGATCTTTGAGAATTTTCCTGAGTAATGAACCTAGACAAAATTGGATATCTTGGGGTAGATGATGGATGATATGGAAATTTCGTTAGGATTTCCGCACTCCAAAGAGGTTACATGGGTTTAATGTTGATAATAGAAGTTTCTGAAACTGATGATCACTAGAGTGAATGGAGCAGAGAAGAAAGACATGGAGTGCCATAGTACAAAATAGAGGAGGAAGAAAAAAGAACAAGGCAAGTGTTTGAAAGAGGGTACAAGAAGATAATAGTGTATTTGATGTCTGCAAGGAGGGAGTCTGAGTTTTGAATTAGTCATGTTCTGAGATTTTTGTAACAATTTTGTATGAGTATGGAAAAGTCTTGTTTATAATCTGTAATGGAGTCAATCGAGTTGAGTGTAGAGTATGGAGAAAAAGTGCATTGCACATTGTAGTGAAAGAAATGTATAATGAAATAGGTAAAGGAGCATGATTCCATTTGCAATTTGAATCTATTGATGTATGCATTCAGATGTTTAATGGAGATAATATAAAGCTGCAATTCTCTCTAGAAGTTGATGGGTTTATTCTGAGTTTAACGGATGATTGTGTTAATGATGTATGTTACTATTTTGTTAATGGAGTATGATTGAATGAATAAATATTATCCCAAGTATGATGGATTCCTTATATGATTTATCCATTCATATAGGACACAATACTTGATCCAGAATATATTTGCAGAATGAAATGAATACAGATTATTATCAAAAGATGCTTAACACAGAATAATAGATATACAGTAAAACTAGTTTCTATTCAATAAGGAAATAAGATGAAGCTGTAAAATGAAGTGGAAACAAGCTTGCTAGAATGGTAGTGGCTTATCTCTGAGAAGAGATGTGACGCTTGTGCTCATTTGCAACAAGATTATTACAATGAGGCTATGAAGGCCTTTTTACAATAAAACAAGAATGTCAAAAACCATAGACATCCAAAAACACTAACCCTAGGAGATGAAGCGCCAAAATTCATGTGGGCCCTATTTGGGTAAATTCAGTACATCAACTATGGAAAACCCTAAAAAAGTTGTTTAGGGCCTCAAAAAAACCCTGCAATTCAGGGACCCAAAAACTATGGAAAAAAATGTCGAACTGGAAAAATTCCAAAATGAGCCAGTTGGAATAGGTGGGAGGCCACCAACATCCATCTGGATCAATCCTCCCCCCTTAGGAAGAAATTGTCTCCATTGCGTTGAGTTCCCCCATCAGATGAGGAAATTTCTGTTGAATTTGGCCCTGGGTGAGCCACTTGCCTCGATGTAGGAGTTGTCCTGCTTTGACAACTCGATAAAGTTGGATCCTTTGCTGGCGAGTGCCCTTGATGTGCTTGTCCACAATCCAATCACTAGATGCATGTTGTATGCACTCGGGGTTGAGCTCTGTTGGTGTCAATTGTTCTGCTATCTCTGAGGTGTCCAATAATGGTGGGAAATATGGTTGAAGGATATCCACGTTGAACACTCAGTGCAAGCCAAGGAAAGGAGGAATGTTGAACTTGAAAGCATTATCACCCATAGCCTTGGTGATGGTGTATGAACCATAACCGATTGGGTGAAGCTTCAGATGGGTTCCTGTAAGGTGCTCTTTCTGCAAGTGAAACCAAAATTTGTCTCCCACCTGAAACTTATGTGGCACCCGGTGTTGATCATGGCGCTGCTTGCACTTTTCTTTGGACTTATATAGAATATCCTGAACTTGTTGGAGGATGTGCTGGATCCACTCAATGAACAGGGTGGATTTGTCAATTTCAGTTGGAGCAGGAGATGAGTTGGCCGAGGTGACTGCAAGGGGTAGTGCAACATCTATGGGACTCAATGGTTGGAAACCCAACCCAACCTGAAAGGGGCTTTCGTCGGTTGAGCTATGCAGGGCTCGGTTGTAGATATACTAAACATAGGGGAGACTCTCATCCAATGTGTGAGGGTGCTTCAAATTATACATGCGTAGGATATGCACGATCATTCTATTTATGACCTTGGTTTAGCCATCTATCTAGGGGTGGAAGGCCATAGATTTGGTGAGCTTAGTGTCTATTAGTGACCAGAGGCTTGACCAGAATGTGTTGAGAAATCAATTGTCCCGATCTAAGACAATGGTTTATGGGATTCCATAATGTACCCAAACCCATTCAAAGAATATCTTGGTAGTGACCTCTACCGTGATTCTCTTATTGCTGGCGGCCATAATCACCATCTTAGAAAATAAATCCACAACCAAAAAAACATAGTCATTTCCTTGATTGGTGGATGGGAGGCCCAACATGTAGTCCATTGAGATGGATCCCCATGATCTATCAAGAGTAGGAAGAGGGGTGTATAGGACCTATTTCTTAGTGGTCGATTTGGAAATCACTTAGGCAGTGAAGGACCTGTTTCTTAGTGGTCGATTTGGCAATCGCTTAGGTAGTGTGGGACCTGATATACTTGCTAACCTCTTGTCGAAGTTTTTGGCAATAGAAATGTTTCTACAACATTGCCACTGTATTTTCGATTCCAAAGTGTCTTGCCACCCGACTGTAGTGGGCTTCCCAAATCATCTTCTCTCACTCGCTTGTTTGAATGAAAATATTGCCTAGACGACATAACAACCCATCCTAAAGATGGAAATTAGCAACAATTGCATTTGTTCCCAACATTTGGTAGGTGGTAGGGAACTCTGGGTTTGTCTCATAGAGTTGGGGCCATCAAGAGGTCTCATGGCCACAAGAATCTAGCGCCATGGTGAGTGTCGTGATTGGCGGTCTGTTGAGGCAATCAATGACACGGTTGGTGCTTCCTATTTTATACTTGATGTTGAGGTGGAATTGTTGCAAGTACGTGGATGACTTCTAATGTCAGTCTTTTTGCAATTTTCCTTGTGTATGTCTGAACTACAGTGGCTTATGATCAATCTGTATGCTTGTCTCCTTCCCAAGAATGTAATGTCTCCAATGAAAAAAGGATTTCAAAATGGATTACAATTCTTTGTCATAATTAGGGTACTTACGGACAACATCTGATAGTATCTCACTATGATACATTGCAAGGTGGACATGTTGAGTGAGAAAGGCACCCACAACATAGTCTAAAGCATATGTCTCGATCTCAAAGGGATGTTGCAAGTACTAGGGCTGAGCACAAGCATTACTTCAAATCATCGAATTCTTGTTTTTGGGACTGAACCCACACAAATTTGTCCTTACCACCACCCCTGGTTACTTGGTTGAGGGCCCATGCAATATGGGATAATCCCAACAAGAACCTGCGGTAGAAATTGGCAAGGCCAAATAAAATTCGAAGCTCAGTGAGTGTGGTTGGGGCTGGTCAGTCACAAATGACTTTGATTTTGGCTGGATCCACATGTATGCCATGTTGACCAGCAATGTGTCCCAGGTAATGAACCTTGTCCATGCGAAGGAGCATTTTTCCAGGTTGGCGTAGGGTGTGAAAAACCTACTGAATATGTTGCAAGTTTTCCACCCAATTCTTGTTGTAAATGATGATGTTCTCTAGATACACCACTACAAAAGTATTGGTGAATGGTCACATGATATCATCCATCATCCTCATAAAAGTGGCTGGAGCATTTTTCAAACCAAAGGGAATGACCAACCATTCAAAAAGACCTTCCTTTGACTTGAAGGTGGTCTTCTATACATCTGTCTGTTCTATCGGGACCTGGTGGTATCCGAAATTCAGATCAATATTACTGAAGTATTTTTCCCTTGAGAGCTGATCAAGGAGGTCATCGATTCCTGGAATCAGGTCAATTTCTAACTGTGATTTTATTGAGGGCTTGGTAATCAATGCAGAGTCATGAGGTTCCATCTTTCTTCAGTACCAGCACGATTGGGCTCCCACAAGGTGATGAGATGGGATGGAAGTGCCATTTATGGAGAATTTCTTGGATCTGTCACTTTATATCCTCATTCTATAATAGAGAATGATGGTATACTATCCCATTGGGCAGCGGTGTGTCTGGGGTCAAACCGATGGGGTGCTTGACCTGATAGTGCAAAGGTACACCGGTAGGTGAGGAGAAGATATACGAGTATTCTTCCATGACCTTATCCACTTGCTTTTGTTTTGTGGAGAGGTCAGCCACGGAGACCCTAGATGTGGATGGGATCTTTTGTTCATTTTGACAGAAAATCACGAAGAAGACAAATTTCCTTGTCTTAGAGATGACCTTTCTGCATTTTTTGGCATAGATCAAGGAAATAGCACTGGGTGGGATTGCCTCGGGTATCCTGTACAATTTCTTGTTCAAAGTAATAATAACACTGCAAGGCCTAGAATCATATACATCATGAAGTTTCCATAAATATGGTTGGGCCAAAATAATGTTACAAGCTTCGAGAGGGGAAACATCACACAATACCTCATCTTTGAAGGGCTTGATGCCATATGACAAGCAACATTGTTGGATGACGTGGATGTTGCTTCCTTGGCGGAGCCATCCAATGGCGTAGGGATGTAGGTGTGGCATTATTAACAGGGTGAGTCACTTGAAAACCTCTATTGAGATGAGGTGCTACCGCTATCAACGATGAAGTGCAGAAGGGTACCCTTAACCCACATTTGTGAATGAAAAAGGCACTTTCCTTCCTCTAGATTGTCTGGTTTATCAGGATGGAGCTTGGTGGTAGAAATAGTAGCACTGGGTTCTGTGTCTATGATCTGTCTCCCCCTTTCTGGTTGTGACACAGAGTCAGAACCCGCATCTGATTAAGAGGCTTTCACCTCAACCACCAACGACTGCTTCGAGCAGCAATCAACGGTGTTATGCCAGGGGCTCCTATGGAATTCACACCACTTACTAGTATCTTTCTTTGTCTTTTTGGTGTCCTTCTTTGCTTGCGACCTAGAATAGTTGTCTTGAGGTTGTCCATCTTTTCTCTATCCTTTGTTCTACAGGTTGGAGCCACCCTTTCCTGGATTTTTCTGTGAGGGGTTCACAAGCCCAAATTGTTGTGTCTTTTTTTTTAGCTTTCGCTCGATTTTGACGACATATCGGTAGGTCGCACCCAAGGAGAAGATGTACAAAAACTCCATTTCATCCTGTATGTATCTATGCAGACCATCGCGATACTTGAGCACCAAATATCACTTAGAATATTTGATACCCATCTTGGTGTGCAAGGTATGGAAGATGTTTGTGAACTTGGGCACCGCTTGGTCTCTTTCCTTGTGCAACGTGGTCCATTTTGTGTACACGTCGTCATAAATTCCAACAGGGTAGTATTGTTCCTTAATAACATCCTTGAAGGACTTCAAGGTGACTGGGACTATAAATAATGAGGGTTCCTTTGTTTCCTTTTGCTCACAAAAATTTTCCCACCAATCTTTGACATGGGTGATGTCTTTGAGGAGTGCAAAAGTAATCTTTTCTCTATTCGAGAAATTATGGATAGAGAAATACCCTTATAGTAGATTCAACCATTTTTCTACCGTATCTGCATCTATCTGACCTTCAAATATAGGAATATCGAAGTTTATTTGTACCTTGAAGGGTGTGGTGCCTCCGTTTGAGGAAGATGTGTCGCTTATTAGTAGTCATCGAAGCACTTGCGCAAAACTATCCATAATATCGTTCCTCTATTGTGTGAGGGCTTCCTCGAGCAATGTTTTGAAGTGATCTCATGTCCCATTATCTTTCTTTTCTTTTTCCATGAGAGGTTTTTGGGGAATGCGAGAGCTTTTGTCCTCAAGAGAAATAAGCTCGAGATCCAATTCTTTGTACCCTAACCTCACTGGGGACATGCATTAAGAATGACAAGGAGAAGACCTCTCTTATACCAATGATCCAGAATATATTTGCAATACAAAATGAATACAGATTATTATGAAAAGATGCTTAACACAGAATAACAGATATACAAGAAACTTTGTTTCTATTCAATAAGGAAATAAGATGAAACTATAAAATGCAGCGGAAACAAGATTGCTAGAATGGTGGCGGCTTATCTTTGAGAAGAGATGTGACAGATGCACTCATTTGCAAGAATATCATTACAATGAGGCTCTGAAAGAATTTTTATAATAAAATAGGAATGTCAAAAACCCTAGACATCCAAAAAACCTAACCCTAGGAGATGAAGCGCCAAAAGTCATGTGGGCCCCGTTTGGGTAATTTAGTACATCAACTTCTAGGGGTTGTAACTTTTGCATACAATATCGATTTTAGGTGCACAATACCTCATTAGAAAGGTCATTCCCACTATGGAAAACCCTAAAAAACGTTTTTTAGGGCCTCAAAATGGTCCTACAAGTTAGGGACCCAAAAAATAGGGAAAAAACTGCCAAACTAGAAAACTGCTAAAATTATCCAGTTGGAATAGGTGGGAGGCCGCTGAAATCCATCTGGATCGCAACTAGATAGTGTTTGTATTTCTAATGGCATACAAGGTGAGAGATTATTCGGTTCTTGATTGAATATTGATATGCCGACACCTGGGGAATTTTTTGGTAAAATATGGATGAACTCTGGGTCATCAACCCCTGAACACTAGGAAATATGTGCTTAACCAAGCCAACAAATAGTTCAATTTTTAGGACCTAGAGGTTTTGTTTTTCATGATGAAGGGAGAGAATGATATGGAATCCATGTTGAGATGAAATCCAAGACTGGTTATTTATGAAGGAGGATGATTTTTCACTACGAGAGACCAACAACTTAGTAACGAATATGGAAATTTGGAAGGAGAGGTACATATACATTGATTTACATGAGTTTTTCTTTACCAAGTTTCCATGTTTGTTGTATGAATGGTTGAAGAGGAAAACTTCCACTAACATTGTTTCAAGACCCCAAGAACCATCGGTCTAGGACCATACTACAATCGATATGTCGAAGGAACTGGATAATAAGTGGGATTGATAAATTTATTTATGGTTTTTCCATGTGAAGGAAGGATACATTATTGATTTTTCCATAGGATACACTTTTTATTTAAGAGAGGAAGAAATAAAGTTTGTTGAAAGTCCTCAAAAGAGACTATTGGAAGAAATCCTTCTATGGATCAAGATGTTGTTAATTGATAAATGATGTATGTGTACGGATCCATATAGAATGGTTTAGTAGACCCAGTAGCATTGTGGGGAGGGGGGAACATAGAGAGAGGAGATGGATCCATTGATAAGATCTATAAAATGTTGAGATGAAGTGAGGAGAGAATGGACCAAAAAGAGTAGAGGAGAGAAAAAGATGAAAGATATGCAACAAGAGTTGAGCTAAGGAGAAAATTATAATAGATGATTGGATAGAAGGTTGCAAGGGGTAAGAGATGAGGGGTCAGATCCATAATTAAAAGGAAGGATACCATACCATGAAGATGTGTAGGAGAGAGTGTTGTGCCAGAGAGGAGCATAGATGAACATAGGCTATCAAAGAGGTGTGACATTAGGAGTAAGGTAGCTAGTGAAGATACTAGAAGTAGTGGTAGTAGGGTTAGAGAAGATGAAGTCCAATCCCTTTAGCTAATGAGAGATTCCACAACCTTATAGGAAGATGAGGCACATAGTAAATGTGTTGAAGAAGGTAAGGATGGTGAATAACCCCTGCGAGAAGGGGAATCTCTCATTAGCTAAAGGGATTGGACTTCATCTTCTCTAACCCTACTACCACTACTTCTAGTATCTTCNCTTTGAACCAACCCCATTAAAAATTTGTAATTGAGAAAAATAATAGAAAACAATGCAACCATAGGAGTATAGGAAGAAAGACTAGTAGAAGAAAGAAGAGAGGATACAAGTGAAGAAGAAGGTGAAGTAAAAAATACTTCACAGGGAAGAGTATAAGTACCAAAATCATCGACAACTCATAGTCAATCATGAGGACACAACCCTAGATTGAGAATGGAGATTCAAGATAGTTTATTGAGGCTACCCATGTTCCATGGGAATAGTAAGGACGATGCAGATACACATTGGGTCATGTCTGAGGATCTATAGTATATGAAGAGGATAATATATACAACATTTAAGATTGTGCAGCTGGAGACCACTCTCAGAAAATGAACTCTGGCGTGGTACATGAAGCACAAGGAGACTGCACCAGTGGGATAGATGAGGTCCCAGATACAAATTAAGAGATATCTTCTTAAGAACTTTTAGAATCCTATTTCAGAATCGTAGTGCATTACTAAAATCCATATAAATCATCACAAATCCATTAAATCGTCACTTATCTAAATCCTCACAGATTCATACATTCAACCATGTAAATGCATTCATAACATAAGAACAAGAAATAATAGAGAATTATAATTAACAAAAATCCTACCATTCATTCATTCATATAGACACAAAAACACCAGGAATTTAGAACAATGCTCCTCTGTTATATTCATTGAAATTCTATGTACATGGATTCATACATGCTCCTCAACAACAATCTCTATTTTCACAACAACTATCAACCTTCAACAACTTTCAACTCTCAGCTACAATGGAAATAATTATCAAGTACTAGAATGCCAACTATCCTAAGCCTCTATTTCATCAACAACCTCATTTGGGAGACAATACATTTATTTATACAACACGATCTTGTTGAGATTTCCCTCCAAGTTACCTTAGTGCTATCCTATCGAAATAAAATCATTCAACTACTAAGGATTTATTACAATAAATGTTTTTGACAGACAAATAAGAGAAAACATATCAAATTTGTAATGAAAGCAACTTCATTAAAATAAAATACATTCCCCGTTGCTCTCACACGATCGTCTAACTCTTAAACATAAAATATGTTCATAAATTACAGTCTTTTAAGATGTTTGCGTGATACGCCTCTTTAAATTCAAAATTATCACTTCAAAATATGTGCTAGTGTGCTGAGATGTCTCCCACTAAGGGTTTGCTGGTGATGCTCCTGCATCAACATTGTTGGGTATCCTTTTTGACATCGATAGACAGCTTACTTTTTTGACCCATTATGAATATGTTGCGTAAAACTATAGGTAATCCATTCATTTTGCTCAATGATACACTCATTTGGCTATCTCTTGGTGTACATAAGGTAATAAAAATTTAACCTATGATTTTCATGGTTTATTGATAGTTAGAATAGTTATCTATGTGTTTTATTCCATATAATAGCCTTGTTGTGGAAATCGTATTAAGGCAGGGTTCTAAGACGACGCTCAAGGTCATCCGGTACTCACACTCCAAGTCATCTGATACCAGAAGGTTCTACAATCATCTGATACCTACGCTCATCCGATACTCACACTCCAATTAATTCAGTACCATAAGGTTCTATAGTCATCTGGTACCTACCCTCATCTGGTAACATTGTTTATTTGTCACATGTGCTCATCCGGTACCAACATCCTACAAGCATCTGATACCAGATATAGTTCAAAAATTTGGAATGCTTCTAGAGGAAAATCAGGAACATGGGTTTTTTTCCATCGTGATGTAAAAATGAGGATGTGTGTGTCAGAATTCACCCATATCTCATGTGTGGACCTCTAGCTCAGGGGAAATGATTCTGCAAAAAATATCAAAAATCTCAAACTACCAACTTGTGCCTCGATTTTCGTGCAGATGGTGTCAAATATAGAAATTATATGAAATGGGTTTTGTCTATAATGTGGAAAATTGAGTAACACTTGGAATATTTTTCAAAATTCGAATTATTTTGGAAGATATGGGCATATCTCTAACTCAAATCTTCCCAAATTGATGAATAACCCAATTTTTTTGAGATTTATCCTAAAATCGTAAAAATTGTTTTCTGAGTTTGGGAATTCGGTTTTATCCATTCCTCCATGGATTTAATATAAAAATAAGAGCCTTATAGGGATGATAAGGGTATCCATTATTTTAATGAATTTTTTGTAAATGAGAGATTTATTCTTGTGAGAAAGTTTTAAGGAGTTGTTAGCCATGTAAAAACATAGTTTTTGATCTCTATGAATAATTGATTGTTGCTGCCACATTGAACATCCTTCTAGATTGATCTGAGTCTTTCTTAGAAACACTTACCTCCTGGGAAGGGCCCCTCAGTGAGGGTAAGAGTTGCCATAATTTACATATTTTGTAGATTAGTATTGTGTTGCTTGTTTACATCCAATTCAATTCTAGTTTTGATTAATGATTGGATTCACTTTAGATTCTTTTCAATTATTTCCTTTACATTAGTTTTGGTAATTAAAACTCAAAGTTCATTTTATCATTCATTTGTATGCACCAATCCTATAGATATATTTTTTAATTTTATTTGCATTAATTGTTTCCAATACTCTGTTTTTTGCAATTCATTGTCATTGCATTTCAATTCATTTCCAAACCTTCTTCCCATATATGAATCTTATCATTTCTTCAAAAATCGATTGGAATAATACTCTTCAAGATCACATTCATATGATCAACTTTCATATTCGTTGCCACCCATTTTGATTAACAAACAGATACCTTTTGTAGCTGCTATACTCATCTAGATTCAATTCATACACATAGATCAATTGTAGAAGGTATTGTTCACTCTCCAATTCTTCATATCCCACTTGCAATTCTACCCACAAACACTTTGCTACACCAATGAATTATGTCCACACATTTTCCGTTTGTTTCAAATCTAATCCATTATGTCATATCCATATATCCATCATGCATTAGAACTATTCCATTACATAATCATATCTCCAATCCATATCATTTATGTTTTGCTATTGTTTATTGCTTCAGAGATCGATTAAGTCATTAAGACCTTATCATATACACAATCTTTTGAATGAAGAAAATAAACAAGTATCACTCTCCATTCATTATTTTCTTCCTAAAACTTAGTTGGGCATTTCTTCTAAATGCCCATTGTATTACATATCTAACACTCTTGTGCATTTTATTCACTCATTATTTCTTTATGATTGGTGTATACATTTAAAAGGGTGGTTTTGAGTCTAAGTGAATATCAGATGTTGATTGAGTTTGATGATTTTGACTTTCCCGCACTTTACTTCCTACACCTAGTTTCATTTCCTACACCAGTTTAACATTTTCATTCCTGCACTTTAATTTCCTTTAGTTTTAATAACTGAGGGAAATATTAAAGGTCTAACTCATGATATATGGCCTCCCCATGTTGGGCTTCTACCTAATGTGTTAGTTTATTTCATGTTAATTGAATTCAATGCTTGTTTCGTTTATTGCATCAAAGTGTGGTTTGTCGGAATTAGTTAGACTAGGCTCCAATCCTACATTTCCTGTGTGTGAACCTCTAAGTCTAAGACTCCATCATTGACAATTTAATGTTGGGAATTAATAGTGTATATATTTATCCCAACAAGCACAAAGGTGGTGACCGCAAAGGTGCCGAAAGAGGTGGATACCAAGAAGGTCCTTAGGGTGGATATGGAAGAGGTCAAGGATGAGGATATAGAGAAGGTGGAGGAATACCACCCACTTGTTTGAATTGTGGAAAGATAGACCGTGTTTCAATATTTTGTACTAAACCACATGCTCTGTGTGGGTAATGCTATAATATCGAGCATGCCAGGAAGGATTGTCTGGAATTTTTGAAGAAGTGGGAAGATAAGAAGACACACTGAAGCATGGTAATTGTAGAGTCACATAGGAAAAAAAAGGATGAGGAAGATGATGTGCGGGTGATAACTTGAGGAGGAGATAAAATGGGAATGGACTTAGAGTGTAGAGAAATATCGGGCCTAAGAATGGAAGGGAAGATAAAAAAAGTAGTGTAATCCCCTCCCAAGCTTAACAGTGCGTAGTAGAATACATTTATGAGCAATGCATAGAGGGATCTATAGGAGGAGAGAGAAAAAGAAGAGTTTCGGTATGCAACACAAAGGATGATAGAAGAAGCATGGGTACGTTAGGAAGTACAACACACCATGCAAAGATCGTTAGAGGAAGTATGAGCCTATGAAGAATTGTAGTGTGCCACACATAAGTATTTGGAGGAATCTTGTGTGTGAAAAGAGATACAACGCATGACACAGAGGTCGTTGGAAGAAACCAACATGAAGGAAGACGTATAATGGGAAAAAAAGAAGGAAATAGAGGAGAAAGAGTGCAAAGAGCTGAGGCAAACGATGTGCGAAGAAGAAATATGCAACATTGGTCATGAACAATAAGAAGAAAACCATGTAAGTAATTTCTTACATTGTTGTTTGAGGTTGGTAACTAATTTGTATGCTGCAAGAAAGTTGTCACATGTGTTAGCAAGTTGTATGGGGTAAGAAGAAACAACTATAGCTATATCTGCTCCACTACTAGAAAGGGATGTGTGCCAGGTCAACAAGAAAAAGAAAAAAGGAAAATAGTTCAAGATGATAGTTGAACTCAGTAGCTATGAGATGGATGGAGTCATGTTGGATCTAGGATACAATGTGAACATGTTTCCAAAGAATTCATGGGAATTGATGGGAAGGCCTAACTTGGTGTGGTCTCCAATTCAACTCAAGTTGGCTAATTAGTATTGAATATATCCTATAGGACGACTTGAATAGGTTGAAGTGAACATTGAAGGGGTGAAGATTAAGGTAGATTTTGAGGTGATTGAGATCATGGATGGCCGATATACATACTCTTCACTACTTGGT
>JASDQU010737101.1:171439-181780 GCA_032191745.1 Picea mariana | reverse complement strand
TCACTTATGTTGATATGAGGTGTTACCCAATGAAATGATTCCCTTCGATGGAGGGAAATTTGGCCTTTTCTTTTGTAGTTATTAACATTTTACTTAATCAAATGGTTCTTTTCAATGGAGGAAAAAGCATGTCTCCTTGTATATTGAAATCTTTTTCTACTTCATGTTATCTTTCATCTGTGATGTTGTGATTATTCTCCTGCCCACACTAAAGCAGGTGACCAACATCAGATGTCTCTAATAGAGACTATTCTCTCTCTTTGACTCGTAAATTATAGACTCCAAAAAACATCTCTGCACACCAGCAACCATGGAATTACAATCAATTGTTATAGTCTTATCTAAATATTAGAAAACAAATATTAGGTCATTATTTAAGATTGAAATAAACGAACCAATGCCACCTAGTGGCTACAGAGATATGAAAGTGTTAAGAACACTGTATCTAATGGATACATAAACTAAGAGGATAAATTGTTAATAAAAAAATCCGAGTTTCTTAAATATAGACCAATGATATAGATTTAAATATTGATATGGAAAGTATCTTAGCAAAGGTTAATGTACCTGTCCCTCTTAGTACTGATATTGTATTTTTTTTTTAAATACCTACAAGAAGGTCGCTATTGTGACATCTTGGAGTGTCACTCCCATAGCAACCACATCGGAGATGATACCTCTTAACGTCACTCTTCCCACATTTTAGACGTCTCTCTTGCCACCTTCAAGACGTCGGTCTTGCCACGTTCAAGATGTCTCTATTGCCACATCTAAGACGACTCTCTTGCCATGTTCCTGATGTCTCTCTTCCAACGTTCTAGACATCTCTCTTGCCACCTTCAAGACGTTGGTCTTGCCACGCTCAAGACGTCTCTCTTGCCACGTCTAAGATGTGTCTCTTGCCACGTTCAAGACGTCGGTCTTTCCACATTCTAGATGTCTCTATTGCCATGTTTTAGATGTATCTCTTTCCATGTTCAAGACGTCGGTCTTTCCACGTTCCAGGTGTCTCTATTGCCATGTTTCAGACGTCTCTCTTGCCACGTTCAAGATGCCGATCTTGCCACGTTCAAGACGTCACAATAGCGACGAAATCTATGTCGTCAGAAAAGAGACGTCATGTGAAACGATGTTTGAGGGGGTCCGTTGTTTGTCGTTCTCCCGACAATATAAAGTGGCAATTGCATCGAATGCACCGTCGGAATTTGACCCAAATGTACTACTGTATAATCATTTTGCGTGTAGAGAACAACGATTTTTATAGGTCCTTGGAGAATAAGGATTTTCTTATTTTTGGGCCCACCATATGGGAGAGGTGGAATTCCCATAATTCCATCCTCAAAAAAGAATTGTTGGATTATCTAGAAATCGTTTTTGGTGTGACCTTAGACACCACCGCAGATGGACAATATTTAAAATATACACGAGAAACATATAGGAATCACTTGAAACAAAATGATAGGTACGATCATATTTTGATGATTCCAAAGAGGGAGTGGAAGGCCCTCATTGAGGATGCAAAAGAGAAGAAATTGATATATGAAGGAAAAACACCCTTTGGTCCCAGAAGGTAAATTACAATTTCAATTGAATACCTTCAATTGTTTTTAGATGTAAATAAAATTATGGTATATATTAACATCCTTGAAAATTTTGATTATAGGTTGACTGACATGTCAAATCCCACAAAAGCAAGGCTTTCCAAATGTGGCCAACACAGGCTAGGCCAAGTCTACTACTTGAAGTTGCAATCACGAATTGTAAGTACCTAAATATCTTATTTTTATCGCCTTAAACCTTTTAGGCAATTGCAATGAATAACATTAAAAATACACACTCTTATGCAATGTAGGTTGACGAGTTTGGTAATGAAACCATGGAGAAAGACCTCCATATTGGTTACAAGTACGACTATAGAGAGGTAGTTGAACACTGAAAAAGATTGGGGAAGATACCAAGAACCACTTTGCAGGATAAAGTAAAAAAAAATCAATCCACATTAACCTTTATTATTAATATAATATAGTCATGTTGGATATTATTAATATTTACAACTTTCTTTTAATCAGGGGAGCAACACTGTCAACGAACACACTATTATTGGAGAGCAGTCTGTTGATAGTAGGTTGCAACCAGAAGATGGTTTTGATCCCATTCAGTCCCAATTTTCAGCGGGGGAACAACTCCACAATGGTGCTACGATCGAGCTGGCACATGATGGTAATATGGCTCTATTTTAATAATATATTTAATAATTTCATAGTTGTACATTTTGCACTTCTATTTTTCTTTACTTATACATTTATGATTTCCCTTATAAAATTTTTTGTCTCAATGGAAGAGAATTTTGTACGTGAGGCTCATACAGTTGAAGAGGACCATGTGGGGGAAACCATTCAAACAGTGTTGACCAGTGCACTAGGTAAATAATGACATTGTATGTTTTTTTTTTAATATTACTAAACTAGTTCAATGATATTTAAAAATTGGCCATTTAAATCTTTTCTTTTTTTATTTTGTAGCTGATGCCTCATCACAATGGCCTCCATTACACCGTGATTACCCTGCAACTAGGCGTGTTTTGAGTGAGAGGACACAATCACAATCATATTTTTAAGAGCACCCAGAGAATGAAGACATAGATATTGATGAAATGATTAGGAACTATAGAGCTAAAAAGAAGAAGCCAACTAAAAGTACTAAATGATGATGTACATGTATATTTTAATAACTGTTTAATATAAAATCTATTTTCACCATATTTCTCTCACTCCAAATGGATCAATGAAACCTTTTATTTCATTGTAAACAGTTGTGAATATTGGTATGTATATATGTTTGTTTTTGCTGCAAATATTTCAATAGATTTATATGTTGGGTATTGGAGAATTGAGAGTGATGTGAGGGGGGGGAGGGGCCATAAGAGCTTCCACCTTCATGTGGTTTTCCCTGTTCAATAGAGAATAATTTATTGGAGCCGTTTAATCTTGGAGCAAACCTCCCTCGATCCAACAGAGAAACAACAAAGTCAATGTTGACTTCGTTGCTACTACTTCAACTCAAGGGAGGAAGTTTGATCAAATATTAGACATGTGGCTCCAATAAATTATTCTCAAAACCAAGAGGATATCATTCAGGTATGTTCTGACACTCTCATAAAAATGTATCTTAGATTAAATAATGAGCTACAAATATGACTTGTATTGATTTTTTAGATATTTATGGAGGTTGAATGATTTTGGCAGGTACTTTAAGATACTTCTTCATCGATTTAGGGAAGCTCAAGACTAACACAGGGTCATACAGTTGAAGAGAAACACGTGGGGCCAACCATTCCAACTGTACTGTTGACCAATTCATCAGATCATGTGTGATTGCTCCTTTCATCTTAGTTTATATAGCCATCAATTCTAGATATGTTTTATGTTTTATGATGTGTTATATCCATCAATTCTAGTTATGTTTAATGTTTTATGAATTGTTATGTTCGATTGCTAAATTGAAAAATAACCATTTAGGTATGTATAATCTTTTGATTATGTCCTCTAGATATTGTGGATCTATTAATGTAGGTTTATGGTTAACCAATGGATAAATCTAATATGAATGTATGGCTCAGAACATGTCACCAAAAATGGTAGTTTATTTTTATCATTTTCATGCCTTTTTAGCCTCTTAGAAGGGTTTTTAGAAGATCCCTCTATGACTTTCCCTTCCTTTATGTCTCCTTCTTGAGTTTTACCTTGCATTTTTCATATGTAATCTCACAACGAAAACTAGGTATTGACTTGTTGGTACCTTAACATGACTCCCCTTAGTGATTTATGGGATTCCTCAATTTTTTCCTACAATCCATGACCAAACTAAATCTTGGGTCCATCGCTTGTTCATCCCTCTATCTTGATCCTTTAGTTCCTTGGATCTTAGAACTATTGAAATTATTCCCTAAAGATTTCCTAAAACTTACACTTCAACCATTCAAAGAAGCCAACAACGAATCCTAAGCAAGCAAACAAGCCAAGAACATGTCCTTAATTCAATGTTGAGTTTGAGCAATTCCACCATTTTCCATTGATTAACAATAGGTTGGTGTTATTATTTGTATATGGGGAAGGTTTCCATATTTGGTAGAATGTAATTTATTAGCTAGACATTTATTAATAATGTATTTACATGAGATAGGGTCTTATTTGAAAAATCTATATGACTCCTTAGGATGCGGTGCATAAATTATTAAAAAAATCATAGAGTTTTTTTTTGTCGAGACATTAGGCATGTGAATGAATTGATAATTTACTAATTAAATTGTTTTTGAATTAATTTTCCTCCTATTCCAAGGTCACAAAGGTCCTTACATGTGTTATAAATCACCTTTATTTTGATTTTGAGTTAGAAAAAGTCATGGCTAAAATTTAACTTAATGCTTATTAGGTACCCACATTCTTATATAATTCACATAGAATGTTATGAAGCCCCAATAGATATTTGTCATCATCCATTCACATCAAATTAGATGTATTTCCATCCAAATTTTGTCTTAATTATACATCCTCTCATGCTCAATTTATAGGTTACATGGTATAACATTGATGGACATAGGCATGGAAATCTTATGCTCTTCACTCATACTTTCTTCTCTCTTACCCCTTGTTCACTCTCTCTCTCTCTCTCTCTCTTTCTCTCTCTCTCTCTCTCTCTCTCTCTCTCTACCCCCATTTCTATATTACATCTCTGACAAGACAATTATGGATTCAATGAAATGGACATATGACCATTTGGATGTGTGGATGTATGGTAAAAATGTTGGTGAAATCATGGTACAAAGTTCTGGATCCAACTCCAAATCACATATTTTGAAGAGGTACCAATTTTTAAATTTAATTATATTTTTCTAGTCATTTTTCAACATGAAGTATCTTTGTTTGACAGAAACACTTTAGATCAATCCTTCCTCTATTATCTTTCCATAGAAAGAAAAATTAATATATTTCATCGCCCTCATGGATCGAGTTAATATAGGGTTAAGGATTGAGTATAAGTTATGCCTAGGTTTAGATGGAGCTAGGGGGGTGTATGTCAAGGTCTACAACAAGCTCTAGGTCAACGTATAATTCTATATATACCTCTATGTGGTGCTCTAGGTCATGGTCTACGCCAAGATCTGGGTCTGGTGACAAGATATTTGGAGGAATGGAACCTACTGAAATGAACATTATGATCATTTGGAGGCTTAGAGGTTATGAGATTGCGGTGCACCCAAATTGAAATGGTTGTTTGGAGGAAACGAGATAGAGAGATTGCAATGAACCATTTGGAGGCCCATACATCATGATATTGCAATACACCTGAGTTAAAATGACCGTCTCAAATGGTTATTTCAACTCAGGTGTACTGCAATCTCATGATGTCTGGGCCTCCAAATGATTCATTGCAATCTCATTATATCTCTGCCTCCAAACGGTCCTCCTTTACGCAACGATACATTTTTTCTCCTTTGGTACAATATGGAAGCTAAATAGTATGACTATCTATCCCAATTAGAATAACATGGTTATAGAATCTCCTCTCTTTAGTGAAAGGCTCAATATAACCATCATAAACTAGAGGACAACTTAGGTCAAAGGGAGTGAGTTTTTGGGTTATGACGGGGTTGCAAAAATTAGAGCTTCCACTGAAACAATATTAAGCTAAAAACCACTTTCCTTGAAATCCTTCTTGTATAAAAAGGTATCAAGATGTATTGAATTAGATAATGAGAAGTGTGAACCAGTCCTTAGCAAAATATCTTTGGGGGAAACCAAAAGTTGATTAGATTCATCATTCGGAACTCTAGGCATCTTCTCACTTCTTTCTGGGAAGAAAATGCCATTGAAATGGTAGGTTCCTAAGGGATCATCCTTGCTCAGTGTTTGGATTGATCCTTGGATATGTTCCTTGGTGGTTGATATAAGTCCCTGGATGTGTCTAGGGTCCCTAAATCTATTCCATGGAATCCTTGCTCAGTGCTTGGATTGATCCTTAGATTTTTTCCTTGGTGGTGTATATAAGACCCTATATGTGTTTTAGGGCCTTGTTGATGAAAAAATTTTACATACCGTCAACTGGAAGAATATGATCCGGTTCGGGGTTGTCTAAATAAACCAAGACGTTTGGTGTAACCTATTCTGAAGGGTTTAATGGCTCTGTTAGACAACTAGGGTCCTAAAATAAAGAAAATAAATAAACTAACTAATTCTAAAACTACTTTAATCTAATTATATACAACTACATTCAACATAAAGATAAATATGAACATGACATTATGTACATAGTAATTACAGATTGCAAGTTTTTAGTAGATACCTTGCAAAATCAATGTTTGATAACTGTTTTCAAAAGTAAAGAAAGCACATTTTTTATATTTTTTGTTTTCTAATCATAAATCTAAGAAATTAAATTAAATATGTTTATGGAATAAGGATAGAGTGATGGTCAAAAACTGTCTTGTTTCGCTAATAGGTAAAATAATAGAAATTAAATGGAAATAAAGGTAACATGAGATTAGTTTTATACCGTGTTGTTGGCCTAGGGGTAGACCCAGTGTTCAACGCTACAACAACACACCAACAAAACCCTAACTACCTACCCTTTCAAAAACATCTGTGAAGTAGATGAAGTCTCACCCAAGGTATAGGCAGGGGTGGTTGCGAGACTCAGGTGTCTACAACCTTAGCTAGGACACAAATGATCTATGATTATGATACTTAATAGAGAACTTAGCACCATTAGATCCTCAATATAAAATCAATATCTACTTCACTGATAAAACATAGCTTCACAACATTCAGATTGATCTAACATAGTTAAGTACTTAGCACAAATAGATGGATTAGATCTAGCAGAAGCAAGTACTAAGCACATTCATAGAAGTCATATCTAACATTCGTACACATCATTAGCACAAAGAATGAATAGATTTATCTATCTCTATAAAAGCACTTAGCAATAGAGTCGTAAACACATTAAGACAAACACAAATCATAACAACATAGTGTTTACATGGTTCACCCCCACCCTGGGGTTACATCCACTAACTATTCTTCTTTATTGTCTTCAGTCAATCAATTAAAAGCACAGAGCCTCAAAAACCTTACTCCATACAACACATAAGATCTACGCAGCTCGCTAGATCTTTCTTCCTTTCTTTCTAGCACTAAGTCTTCCACAATATTTCTGCAATGACTTTCACTTAACTGTGCAAGTCTCACATAGTATGCACAAAGCCTTACAATTTCTGATCACACAGATCCAACTCTTGGAGCTTAGCCTACTTGCATACTAACATCACATAGATGCCTTTTTTCTCTTCCTTCTTTTACATTGCCTATTCATCTATTTATACATACAAAATAGGCCTAAACATGGGTAAACCCATGGGCCGACATCCTATTCCCGTTACATATTCCCACATCCCAAAAAGGACCCAAAAAGTGGTCAAGATCCGCGATCTCTGCTTCATCTTGCGCTCCTCCTTCGACAGGTTGTCGAAGTCCAAAAATAGGTCAAACTTCGCCAGATATCAACAAAACTTGGTGAAGGGCCAACGGTCCCCCAGCACTCACCTACTACTCATCCCAATTCACTCTGATGTAGGAATTTCTTCTTCAAATGCTTCTAGATTGGCTCGAACTGCTTCTACTTGCTACTATGCTACGCACTCTTTTTCAGCAAATTCTTGAATGACTACATCATTCATAAGTCCTTGTTCTGCTGCAGTGTTAACCTGCTCCAGTTCTACTCCCTAGCCTCCCACCTCTATAAACAACTGATAGTCCTTATCTTGTACCGGTTGGAGTTTCTGAGTTATCTCCATAACTCTACTTTGGATATTATGGATTTGTTGCTAGGCGGTTCACTGCTCTTGAGATCTCTTATTTTCTCTCCATAGTTGACAAAGACTTCAGTTGTGCCTGTAGTGTTTATGCATGCTTCTTTGCTTTCTGGAGCTATGACTCCAGTGCCTGCAACTCTGGGTTCTCGGTAAGTTTCTCATATGTCTGGGCACTACGATCGACGAATTGCTTGCATTATAAGGTAAGGGCCTTCAGTCTGTGAACTGCACTGTGGGCAGTGGCTTCTCGCTGGTCTCTTACCTCCTGTGGAGTCTCTGGTACACTGCGTAGCTCTAAATCTGCTATGCACTATTGGATCACTTCTTCAAGTTCTGCTACTTGCTTCATGACTTGATACTCTACCTTTACTTCTAAGACAGTCATAGAGCGAAGTGCTCTTTTAACCGTTTCCTTCACTTCGATTTTCTTGGTGAGAAACCGTTCCTTTCCTTGCTGCAATTGTACCTTTTCTTCATCGAACTTCGCTTGGAGAGTGCTCTTTTCCTGTTTGGTAGCTCGACATTGTTCTAAAAGTACTCCCTATACTTATACCAAAGCCTGGGTGGCTTGCATTGTTTTCTCTTACGCTCGTCGAAGAAAATCTTTGACTATATCATCTATTCGGTGGAGTTGACCTGGATCATCTCCCACTTCTGGCTCTCCCGACGCAGTGAAAACTGCACGGCTATATTGTAGGGCTTGCTGTACTCCTTGGAGTTCAGTCATGATTCAATCATACAACTCCTTTTGCTTTTCTTCTTGATTCTATAATATCTCCAGCAAAGCATAATTCATGGTTGCTACGAGGAAGTTGAAGTCATCAGAGGCGAGGAGGGCTGGCATCTTCATCATAGTGGACTTTGATTTCTTCCGGGAGGAAGGTTTCGAAGGTGAACCTTTCCTCTTTTTCAGGGGATCAATCTTGTCACCTTGTTGCTGCTTGACCTATGTTTCATTCAAATCTTCATCATCACCTCCTTTCTCAAGTGATATGGAAGCGGTCTTCATGGATGCAATGTATAAACCATAGACCTCTTTGGTCTTCTTTATCTTCCTCGACCCGGGTGTATCCTGCATAGTTTCTGGGCTGTCTATGTCAGATATCTCCACAGTGTCTGCTAGAATGAGGAGGTTTGTTGACCAGTCCTTGGTGATCTCCTCCAAGTCCTCCTTTGTTAGCTTATAATAGAACTGAAGTTGTTGCTTGTGCTCGTCAGAGTGCGCTATGATATAAATGAAATGGTAGTCTACGCTGAACTTCATCAAAGTCCTGAACCTGTGTAAAGTATTCAGAGTTATGCGAGGCTCAGACTGTATGTCTATATTCAACTAGTTGTATTATGTATGGAACATGACATTTGACTACCATTGATTATTCATGTCACTTGAGTACCACAATGTACTGAACTTTGCGGCCAATGGTTCAAATGGCTCGATGTTCAAGAAGGTCGCACCTTCTGTCATCTTCCAGGTGATGAAAGTGATCAGGATCAATAACCAGTTGAAGTGGAATCTATACCTTTGATCTTGGGATTCTATGTAGTCGAGCTCCAATTCGTTCACCAGGTACTACACCCAATTCATTTGTAGGCCCTCTGCGCACTTCCCTGCGAGATCGACTACAAAACTTCTCACTTGGGTGGGTCGATTATTGCGTACTAACTTTCCTGCAATCATCTAATAAGTGAGGCACACTGTTCCACTCTGGATGGAAGCTACCATGTAGCCTCACGTGCCTTTCTCAACATCACCATAAGTTTCCTTGATCCTTTGAGAGAGAGCACGGTCCATGGCTTTTCCAGGATAGAAATCCTGTGGGTCAGGTCCTTGCATACTAAGCCTAGTGGTCTAATTTATCAACTTCGGATCCACTATTATGCGACGGTTTAACCATAGATAACCTCCATGGTAACAGGACA
The DNA here is from genome assembly GCA_032191745.1 of Picea mariana. NCBI lineage: Eukaryota > Viridiplantae > Streptophyta > Pinopsida > Pinales > Pinaceae > Picea > Picea mariana. The sequence continues at coordinate 171,990 of JASDQU010737101.1, read as the reverse complement.
AGAACAATTTGACACATGCATTCACCTCCTGGTGTCATCCGAAGTGCGGAATCTTCATAACGTTCAACAGGGTGGACTGCACGAGGTTATGGGTCCATGACTAAGGGATGATCTTCAAATTATTTCCCTTTGTTCTGGTCAGGTACTTATGTGGGGCAAGTATGTTGTAAAATTTTCGGTCACCGAGGTTGAAGTTGCTAAACTTTAATGCTGCAATCTTATCTTGGTCTACGCAAACTGCGTGTATCCCCTTCGGGAGGTACGCAGTGACCAAGGTGTACTTGAAATCTCTAGATACATTGTCGCAGTTTACAACACTGCTCAAAGGTGGTATATAAGTAGGTAATATGCTCGGAATCAACTTAGCATTCGCGAGATCATCCCTGTGTTTAGTTAGCTTCTCATCTGATGGTCAGGATGGTCTGGCTCGAGCAGTTGACAGAGACGCTAGTAGTCTTCTCATGGTCAATCAAAAATTCCTCAACAACTCTTTTTGCAGTGCTCAACTCGTCTGGCATACATGCTTGGGGTTAACAATATCAGGTTCGGGG
>JASDQU010737101.1:143695-163266 GCA_032191745.1 Picea mariana | reverse complement strand
AGCTAGTGAGCCCAACATTGGGCGTTTTGAGGGTTTTGACTTAACAAACCATAGAGGACGATTTGGTGGTGAAAGATTCCACCTAGCTTGTCCCAATCTTGGTCTCGGAGATGTAATACTATCCCACACTATTCTAGCTTGGTTTTGCATCAGTGCAGGAGGGTTCTACATAGCCACGGGCACAGGAAGAGGAGGAGGGCGCACCATTGGGGGTTTCCAGCAAAGGGGGCGCACCATCTTTGGAGAGAGATTCGATGTAGGAGATTGGCAGGGCCGTTGAGGATTCTATCACTTGGGTTTTCATTACAGGGCCTTGGACATCAGATCTAGTGCTTTCTGAGATAGTTTTATGGCTCAGATTATTTCTTGAGCAGTGGGGCGAATTGAAGAGAAGGAGAGCATTTTTGAGATCCATATCTAGTTCGTTTGGAGGGGTTACACTTCAGATATGATCCCGAGGCTTCACCCAGTGACTTGCAATGTCCCGATCTATATTTCTGGAGAGTTTCAAAGCATTTGGAGGCCTCCTTCAATAGGGCCGAATTGTCTAGGGCTTTAGTCATCCAGTGGGGCGCACCATTCAGTGGGGGATTTCAGATCTACAAAAATTGAGAGGGATATTGGAGATTCGGGCACCTGGGTTGTTCTTACCATCACCCAATCTATCAGTTGGCATATTTCTTAGGGTGATTGGACACTTTTGGCAGCAGGCCAATTTATTGAGGGTTTCAGCCTTCTATTGGAGCATGGCATTCTTCAGCTGGAGAGTTTGGCATTCAGATCTGATTGTTTTGATCTTCATTTTTTATTCATCCTTTGGAGGCATCTTTTGTATTAGTGGGATCATTTTGTAGCAGCTCTTATCTATTATCTATCTTCTTGGGCATCTGTTGAGCATTCCAGATCGACATCTTCATTGTAGCAGGTTTCTATATTTTATGAATAAAGAAGATTTGAGATGTTTTGGCTTGTCTATCTTATTGCATATGGTCGAGGTATGTTCCATGGTTATCTCTTTCTTTTATTTGTTGCATACAGACATATAAACACATCTAAACAAATAGATCAGCAAACGGTTTGACGAAATACCTCACTCAGAAAAAGTTTAAAAGACACCCAAACAAGTGATGATCCTTGCATAACGGTTTGGGATCATTACACAGTCCTCTTCTTGGACTTTATGCGATAATTGTAGAGATAGAAGTAAAACATGTGGAGGTAGGATTTCTTCTCTTTCATAGACGATAAAGAAAGTGGAATTACCAACAAATTTTTTTGGTGTTACCCTATTAGCCCAAAGTGCATTAAATAGTGCATTGTGCAAGTTTTTATGATTTTCTGACACTATCCTCTTAATGATCTTGATTAAATTTTTGTTTGTTGATTCTGCTAGACCATTTCCTTGAGGGTAGTAGCTGGCAGAATATTTCAATTTAATCTCTTTTTCTAAGGCAAATACAGTCATATCAAGGGATGAGAAATATGAGGCGTTATCAAAGACCAAACATTTTGGAATGCTGAATCAAGTGATGATATACGAATTAAGGAAAGATACTACCTGATTTGTATTCACGACTTTCAAAGGCACAACTCCAAACCATATGGTAAAATAATCCATTGTTGTAATGATATGCTTGTGCTGCTCTGAAGAAGAAGGGTTAATTGGTCCTATGATGTCAAGACCCCACTGATGAAAAGGTGAATCTACAGTAACAGACTGCAAAGGGAATGTTTCCTTTTTGACTCGTCCTGCGGCCTTTTGGCAGATTATGCATTTATGACACAACACATGGGCATCTTTAAACAAAGTGGGCCAATAGTACCTAGCTCTGAGAAATTTGTGAGAAGTGGTATCTCTGCCAAAGTGACCACCAGCTTCACCTACATAAATTTCAGATAATACCTTTTCCAATTATTCTTTGTCTAAACAACGCATAAGAACACCATCAAAATTCTTTCGAAATAATACATCTTTTATTAACTGGAAAGATGCAGATTTTAGCCTTAGTGCTCTTTTGTTCTTTGGATCAAGATAGCGAGGAGTAGATCCATGTGTCAAATAAAATTTAATATTTTCATACCATGAATTGGCAGTGACTTGTGCACAACTGATTTGATTTTCATTGTGTTGATTTACAGTTAAGCTGTTAATTTGACTTTCCTGCCTTTCAATCAAATCAGACACTAGTTTGCATAGGCCTTGACCTCTAACAATTTGTGTAGGAGTTATTTCAAGTTCATATTCTTGTAACGATGTCATCCAATTTGCTCATTTTTCACCCAATTCTTTTTTTACTAACAAGTTTCTTACAGCGGGGAAAGGAACTATGACTTTGGTTCTAGATTTCAACAAGTATGACCAGAAGTGTTTTACTGCTTTAAAAACAACATATTCCTGGTGATCTACAGCTGGGTAATTAAGATTTGCTCCTTTGAAAGTTGAGCTCATGAAGGAAATGGTTATCTCATTTCTTTCAACGTTCTTTTGTGTTAACACAATAGCATAAGATCGGTCGGAAGCAAAGGTGTAAAGAGTGAAATCCTAAGAGAAATCGGGACTCATCAAGGAAGGAGCTTCTATTATTGCTTTTCTAATGGAATCAAAATCTTGGCCTTCTTGGGGTCCCCAACAGTACTAAACATCCTTTTTAATTAAATTTTGTAATGGTCTTACCATTTCTGAGAAACTTGGGACAAATCTTCTAATGAAATTAATCTTGCCTAAAAAGGACTGCATGAATTTTTTGGATGAGGGAGGGGAGAGTTTAGCAATAAATTGGCTTCTTTCAGGATCGATAATCATTCTGTCTTTGGACACTATAAACCCAAGTATTTTTCCTTTCTCTACTTCAAAGACCGATTTCTTAGGGTTGAGAGATATGCCATACTTGTGGTATCGTTATAGGACAACCCTAAGGTGAGACAAGTTATCTTTCTTGTCTTTAGAGAAGACGGTAATGTCATAAAGATAGATCACAACTGATTGATTTATGAGACCATGGAAAGAAATGTCCATTGCTCTCTGGAAAGTGGCCCCGACATTTATAAGCCCAAAAGGTATCTTCCTGTAGGCATAAGTGCCCCATGGGGTATGAAAGGTGTTTTTAAGCTGGTCTAAGGGAGACATGAGGATCTGGTTGTATCTCGAAAAACCATCTAACAAATATAGTCTTTCGGAACCATATACCTGCTGAAAACTTTGTTCCATTGGAGGAACGGGATAGTTATCTTTATCAGATGCTCGGTTCAAGTTACGAAAGTCGACACAGAGTCAAATTTCACCACTTTTCTTCCTTACAAGAACTAGATTAGACACCCATTGTGTGTGTCTTACTGGGAAAATTATCTTTGCATTTAGTAATTTATTTAGTTCTTTTTTAACGGTAGGTTCTAATTTGGTGTACATCTTTCTTAATTTTTGCTGAAAAGGTTGGGTTTGGGGTTTCATGGGGATGACATGTTGTATGATATTAGGTTCAAATGTTTTCAAACCATCATACGTCGAGGAAAAAACGTCTTTAAATTCTTTAAATAATTTTATAAAGGCAGATTGTTCTTGCTCGGATCATCTCGTTCCCAAATTAATATTTTGAGGATTTTCCTTTGTCCCTAAATTAACCGTCTCATAAATCAAAGGAACTGTTCGTTTTATAATTAACTGACCCTCTAAATTTATCATGCAGGTCATAAAACTTCTCTAGTCTTACAATAGATTTGGGGATAGAGGTTACCAAATCAGATGTCGATTCCGGAGATCTAGGATTTGATATTACTGTGAAATTGCGAAGGTTGTCATCGTGAGTGCCTTCATCAATGACTGCACCTTGGAAGGTGTCCTCCATATGCAAGAAATTGATGATCTATTGGTCATCGTCGAACACTCTCCAATTGGTTATGCTATTCAGGATCGACGACCTTAACAACAATTCAATCGAAAACACATTAGGAGAAATACCTTCTGCGGGCAATAGTTTAGAAGCGAAATTAGCCAATAAATCAGCCTCTGAATTACTTAGTATAGGAATTGAATTTATATTAAATGCTGAAATTTTTTGTATTAAGCTCCATACCTCAGTTTGGTAACTTTTCAGATGTGGTGATAATCAATGTATGGAGTTTCTTACCTGCCTTACCAAGATTTTGAAATCACCAAATACCATTAAATTCTATACATCCATATCGAGATCTTTCCTAAGCCCTTGTAGAAGTGCTTCGTATTCAACGGTGTTATTAGTGCACTTGAAATCTAATCGAAAGGAAATGAAAGTCTTATTACCTGCGAGATCGATGAGTACACATCCTACAATGACTCCTTATTTGGATTTGGATCCATCAAAGTATAATGACCATATTTGAGCTTGGTCAGCAGTGTTTGACACACTTGGCCAAGTTGATGTCTGAGTATAGGTCATAATCTCTGACTGCTGCCTTGGATCAGTGACAAGAGAAATTTTGGTCATGAAGTTACGAAAGAAGGTATCCATTCCCTACATTTCGAATGAATTAGTAGATGCAATGAAAGGTTTGTTTGCATCATTTAAATTCATCATGGTGTGTTTAAGATAATGTTCTCTGTTTATCCTGATTCTATTTGGCTGTCCATTTTCTGGAAGCCACAAATGAAACCAATCTGTGGCAAAGTAACCATGCAACTATTTGTACCAATCCCTTCTTAAAATCAAACCATATTCTTTAGGGATGTCAAAAAAAATAATGTCAATAATCTGGTGAACCTTAGGATTGGAAGATAACCTAACCAAAACATTTTTAAGTTCGTCAATTACCTTAACTTTCGTCTGATCAAGCTGAATGATTTTGAGATCAGAATGTTGAACTTCTACATTAATGTTTTTACAAACAGATAGAGGCATCACGTTTGATGATGCATCGGAATTGACCATGCAATTATGTACATTCCTATTAAAAATTTCAAAGGTTAACAATAAAGGCAGGACATTTTTCTGAGTGTTAATAGCAGGATTCTGTTGATTTTTAGTCGTTGTCCCTAAAACAGTTTTATCTACATTTGCTATGATTTTTCTAGCTAAATCCGTTTTATCTGAAGGTTCAGATGTCGTTTTAGTTGGGATTTTTCTGGCTATATTTGAACCATTTTCTACTGATTTCTTGCTGCCAGGATTGTTGTTTTTACTGTTTTCAGCGATACTTTGAAGCATTTTCTACAAAATAAGGGGAAATTTCAGTATCTCAAACACATAAATATTAGCCCTCAGTTTTTTCAGATCTTAAATTAAATCGTATTATAAATAAGGGGCTGCTGAACTTTGTTTAATTTCATCTTGCTTTGACTGTATTGGAAACACATTATTACTTACTTCGAAAGAAGGTTTGTTTTGTGTCTTGCTTCTTGTGTTGTAGTGGTGAATAGTTTCAAAATTTGCTTGGAAGATACTGTCCAAGAAGTGACCGAAGATGTTGGGGGATGATTCATCCTCTTTCAGTGCTTCTTCCTCAACTACAACTTTAGAATTTTCAGGAGGGACAAAAGTAGAATTATCATGTGCTTCTAAGATAGTTTGCAAAGCGTACTGCAAGATTTCAAAATTTAGACCTTCAATGGTTGGGTTTGGCCGGTTGGGGGGTAAAGGTTTTCTGAAAGGAGGTTTAAAAATTCCTTTTCTTGAGGATGCCTCCTCGACTGATCTCTTCAATTGTACGACCTGATTGGATAGTTTTTGGAAAGATTTTTGCAAGCTTTCTATGTCTAAATTTTCTTGTTGATTTTTAAATTGAGGGGGTTTAGTAAGGATTTCTATTTTTTTCTTAGATGAAGCTACTTCAGCTTCACTGCTAAGATTGTATTTTAAGCTTAATATGTCCTTTTTATTTTGACTTTACTCCTCAAAGGCTCCTAACAGAGTGTTCTTTTTGGACCTTTTGACCCATATGGTGATATTGTTGTGCAAAGATTTAGCATAATATGCAACAATTAGACTTTCTGCACGTATTCAATCTGTAGGGATCTTATTCTTTAAAGTAATAAATCTCTTGTTAAAATATTTTAATTTTTCCTTAGGATTCATTTTAAGACTAGAGAGCTCCATAAACAAGACTTCAGGAGATTTATTATCTCCAAAATTCTCTAAGAAACAAGTTTCAAATTTGTCCCAGGAGACGATGGTCTGGGACTGTTGGGATAAATACCATGTGGATGCATTTCCCTCAAAAGTATAAGGAAAGAGTCTACATACTACATCTTCATGCTTTACATTTCAAAGTCTAATAGCCAACATAATTTTGTTTATAGGATCCTCAGATGATTGTTTAGAATTTGGATCAAATTTAGGCAACCTTTCTCTGGGTGTTTCGACAATGGATGTTGTGGTCCAGGTACTGCCATGACATCTTGATCGAGCCAAGGTCTGGCAGGATTGTTTTGGTCTTCCATGGGTGTTGGTGGTGTCGAAGGCTGAGATGATTTAGACGAGGAACTTCCTTCATTAGATGTCTCCCCTCCTGAAGAGGATGGAGATGAACATGGTGGGGAAGGTGGGATACGAGACCCTCTAGCTCCAAGAGTAGGTGTTTCGATAGGATTGGTGGTATTATCTCCTAAAGGATTTGAGGGTAAACCAGTGCCTTCAAGTTGTTCTTGAATATCTGAGAAATATGGGGGTTGAGTAGTGTCCTACTAGGTTGTCTGATATGGGCTAAGGCACTATGTGTCCTTATGAGTGATGAACAATCTCTTTGACATCAGGTTCTTGAGGAGCTGGTGTCATTGGTTCAACGAGAATATTAGAATTATCATTTGAGTTAGTTGTTATTTCAAGTGTAACGTTGTTGTCTTAGCGACTACGCGTTACGACAGGGGAGCGAGTGTGTGGGGGAGGAGTCTTGCGACCTCCATTTCCATCAATTGAATTCAAGCCCTCCTTCTAGCACCATTTGTCGATGGGAAAATTTGACATGCCATCAACTGGAAGAATATGATCCAATCCGGGGTTTTCTAAATAACCCAAGTCATTTGGTGTAACCTATTCTGATGGGTTTAATGGCTCCGTTAGCCAACTAGGGTCCTAAAATAAAAAATAAAAAAAAAATAACTAATGCTAAAAATACTTTAATCTAATTATTTACAACTAAATTTAACAGAAAGATAAATATGAACATGCCATTATGTACAAAGTAATTACAGATTGCAAGTTTTTAGTAGATACCTTGCAAAATCAATGTTTGATAACTGTTTTCAAAAGTACATAAAGAAAGCACATTTTTTATATTTTATGTTTTCTAATCATAATATAAGAACTTAAATTAAATATGTTATGAAACAAGGATAGAGTGATGGTTAAAGCCAATCTAAAACTGTCATGTTTCGCTAATAGGTAAAATAACAGAAATTAAATGGAAATAAAGCTAACCTGAGATTAGTCTTATACTGTGTTTATGCCTCTATGCGATCCGAAACTCCAGCTGTCTCGCCTGTGAGAAAAATATGTGACAGGCTTGTACTAAATCCTCCCAAACAAACTCCAAGTGTTTATTGAAAGCTAGGATATGAGAACAAAATAGTAGACATTTATGTACAATGATCTTATAATTATGAATGATTACAGTAACATAAACCTCAATGTAAAGCATTCAGTTTATCAATCAACTAAACATCATACGCAAATCATGATATTAAAATTGATATAATGATCATAGTGATAATTTGTGAAACAAAAAATTATGAACAACATTTAAAACATGAATAAAATGGAACATAATATGTCATTGAGACTAAATCTATACAACATATTAATATTCCAAAATAAACAAGACAAAAACATAAACGAGACAACTTCACATTGGTCTAAAGCCAAAATGCAAAAAGTTGGTCCATTAAGTTATGAAGATCATTTGTCCTTAATTTGTTCCAGGACAAGATTTCCATTACTTACAAAATCAACAGTATTAAAAGTGATTTGAAATCACATTCTCCTATGTCACAGGATAGGATAAGATTTCATAAAATCAAAAATATTACAAAAATGGTGGGCTAACAGCCCCTCATAACAGAGTTGATTTTACTCAAAAATTGATCAAAGTTTTTGCAAAACTAACAAAAAATAAACTACTAATCATTCAGATGCATATCGAATTTGTTTCCCCCACATGATCAGCAACAAGATCTATTATTTCCTAAAAAACAAGCAAAAACAAGTTAGAAAATTATCCATAACTAATTTCTAATTTTTTTTATTTAAAAAAAGACTTAGCTACATAATCGAAAGATTATGTAGCCAGTATTATCTTAGAAAACAAAATCAAATTCCAAATCGATTCAATTCAAAATAGCTAACAGGAATAAAACAAGAGATAAAATTGTTTTACCATTTAAAATCTGACTAAAGATGGGTCAGGTAGTTCAGAATTTGCTATCGCTTTGACACTTGTTGCATTTTTTATTACTATGTTTCTTGCTCTCTTGATGCATTTAGATTTCCTCTCAGCATGCACTTTGAGGTCGATATTCTCTTGTCTCAATGATTCATTTTGAGCAGTAAGTGTTTTAATCTGGGCCTGAAGAATGGGTATGTCGGTGTAATACTACTCGATCCAATGGAAGCAAACATCACACTATAAATGAGGAAAGAAAGGTCAATGAAGTGTACAGTCAAACATGGATGTATCAACCTTATATTCTATTTTCCCTTGATCGAGCCCAATACCCGAGAACCCCTCCTCACCTTTGAGGCACGGTGGAAAATTTGTCACAAAGTCGTAGGGATTAGTAGGAACACTAACTTTCTTCCTATAACCTTGACAATCTAGGTCTTCCAAAGCTAGAAAATATTCTATTTCAGAGTTTGAGACCTCATCTACCTCGATTAGACCGATCAAGTTCAGATGAGCATCATTTCGGTTCCTCAATTTCCTTGAAATAAGGCGACTTGCCTTTTTGTTCTGGAACCCTAAGTCTACGCATTTTTTCCTTTTTTTTTTGCAAGCTTTCTCAAAATCCATATTTACAATTACGTTTGGGATAGCATCAATATTAGGCATAATAGGTTCAATTACCTCCAATTCAATAGTCTTTTTCTTAGATGAAGGCTTACTTGGTATCGTTGCGTCTAGAGGGTTTCTATTAAGAGATTCTGGTCCATTTCTTGAAATACCTGGTTGGTTTTTAATCGATGGATCACCTAAGTTAGGGTTTATTATAGGAACGGTCATGTAAAAACCATTCCTTATCAAAAACTTATCCCAAGAGTTGCCCACAGTTGACAAGTGATGAATCAACAAAATCTTAATCAATCTGTGATGGAATAGACTTGAATCAACACTATGTCTCTTATATCTTTTGGACATTTTATAGAGACTTCTCAATAGATAAAATGACATGCTTAATTCAAAACCAATGAAATGCATAAGTGAATATGATAGAGGAAGATCAATCTGTATTGACCCTCACAGGTCATCAATTGATTGAGAATCAACAATAGGCTATGTCACCTAGGTTTAACCAGGGAAATGGGAATACCTTTTTCGCAACAGTTTATTTTTCGGGATGTCATAAACAGCTACAGGTTACTCCTTCAATTCGTGAGTTTTTGAACCATTTCTCTCTTGTCGATGGAAGCCCTATTTCTTCACTTACAAACCCCTCGGTTAGCTCTAACTTTGTATCCCCATTTTTTTCTCTACAAACATCGAAGGTCTGCGTGAAAGCCTGTGCCACCTGAAGGTTATAGCCTTCAAATATTTTAAGGAAAACATCCCAACCTTGGCTTTTTAAGTCTTTGATCACATCATCGTGAGAGAGTAATGCCTGGTTGCCATTTGGCTCCAAGTGAACGACAGGAGCCATGACAAATGCGACCAGAATGTAACAGGGATAATTCAAAATAGTTTTAAGTTTGAATGGCAGGAGCGATAGGAACGAATTCGAATGGATAGTGGAGAAACATCCATAACAAAGCTTGTGTGTTATCATAGCACAGATAATGGGAGAAAACATCAAGGTTTTGATCATAATGCTTTACCATTCCTTGTAATGAGAGTCAGACATACAAAGTCGAAACCCTATGCTTGTAATGAATGGTTCGCTAATACGTTGTGCTAGCAAGGTGAGGTAAGGACATGAGTACAACAGGTGTGCATTGATTGTTATGACTTCTAACACGACTATTGAATTTACAAGGGGTTTATCAAATAAATCTAAAAGGCCCTTCATAAATTGAATATAAACCATCGAAGCATATACTAACTATATCAAAACCCAAAACATCGAAAAATAGGTCAATCAAATATTCGATTTAGATTTGATATAAGCATGATGACCTTTAAAAGATTGCATTCTAAGGCATACAAATTATAACACCAGGCTAGGTTTTATGTTTGATTCATTCTTACAGTCATGCATCAAACATAAAACAAAACGAAAGTGTAGACAATAAGAAATTAATCAAAATATTTTTTAACCTAGTAATTATCTCAAAATTCTCAAAAATGTTTACGAAATCGAGGTGGAAGGCAACTATAGAAAATGCAATTTCTTGTTTAAATATCAAAATCATGTGGGGTTGCCAACAGGCCCCTAGAGGTGTTCCAAGGAACCCTTTCCTAATGGATGGGATGATCCTTGGTCTTGTACCTTGGTGGATAAGACCCTATATGTGTTTTAGGCCCCCCATATGTGTTCTAGGGCAACCCGCTCTTTGACCAGGTAGATCTTGGTGTAATACCAAGATGTGTTGATGTGCGATCCTCTTCTTCTCTCACAAGATGGTCCATGAGACCTACGATCTCCTATGAAGATGGACATGACCACGTTGTTGATGGACCCCCTTATGTAGTGATGATAAAATTTATAGGTCATTATGAGACTCATCTCGACACATTTTTCCATTATGGACCCCCCTTTGACTTTGCCGTAAAATTTACCCCCTTGTTGTTTTATGTGATTGAGGTTTTATTTATGTGATTGGGGTTTTATATGTGTTTATGGTTTTTATAATTTATATTAATATTCATTGACATTTTAATTAATATTTATATTAATTAAATATCAATATTTAATTATAATTTTAAATGTCCCTAACCCCTCTCCCTAACTATAAATAAGACCCTACCCTTTAGCATTCTATTACACTCACACTCACTCACTACTCACTCTCCTATTTTTTGCGGCTACCTCAATTGTTCTCTCTTGATGATGGTGTGGCCTCCTTTTTGGATTATCTTTTCATATGTGAGTTTTATTTTATTGGTGCGGTCTCTCAATTTGATGTAACACTTTTAGATATGATTTTTGTTTGTTGGTGCGGCCTCTCTATTTGATGTAACAATTCTATATCTGAGATTTGTTGGTGCAGCCTCTCCATTTTATATAATAGTTTCAGATCTGAGTTTCTTGGTGTAGCCTCCCCATTTGGTGTAACAGTTTCAAATCTGATTTTTGTTTGTTGCAGTTGTCTTGTGATGGTCTATACCTTGGAAAAACTGTTCCTAAGTCCTTATGATAGAGATTAAACCCTAGAGGTTTGATCCATGAACCTAAAACTATTTATGAGCATATTATAAAGGTTTTCATCCACACATGTGACAGGTACATCTTTCTTAGATCAGGAGGTAGGCTTGGGGTTTGTCTTTTCACTCAGAAATTTTGTTTATACTCATAATCTAATTTATATATGTTTATTTCTTTTCTCATATATGTTGATCTTGTGAATATAAAAATAAAAATGCATTATTTGTTTCTAGTTTTTCCTAATTCTAACAATTTTCCTATGACTTTGACCAAGGGCACACTACTCTAGGAAGCCTCCTCACAACTTCTTGTGACCATTCTTCTTTATATTCTTAGCCTATACCAAACATCACTAAACAACATAATGCCTGGAATCATACTAAGCTTTCTATTACTAAGCTCTTGTTATGGAAACTACGTGATATGGAACTCAAAGCATAACTCATATCTGCAACTTATCAAACTCACTATGCAGCTTATGTATGATTAGAGTGGTATCATTATTAGGAAGATACATTATTAAGATTAAGAATAACTGGATTATTACCTGTATTATACCAATCTTATTGAGGCAATGACATCAATGAATATGGGAAAGGCAATTGCCTTGTTTCTCTAATAAGATGCCATTATAGGTTACTAGTCTTATTTCTTTCCCATATTCGTGCCTATTCAACGGTAAACCTACTACTGGAACTAGTCTAGTCTGGTAGTAGAGGTTATACAACCATTGCATGAATGACTTCCATTTAATTGATACTCATATGAACCAATAACATGGGCTAGTAATACCTATATAACCTTATTTACTCCTATTGTGTGATGTATGTACCCAATGAGTGCAATGAATGTGGAATAAAGGGGCATTCAAATTACCACATATGGGTGAGTGGAAATAAGCTTACATCATATGTGTACAAAGCTCCTTGTATCTCATATGTAGAAACACAAGTAAATCCAAGGAATCACTTCTATTACCATAAGTTGATAGGTATGAATATGGTATGATCACAACAGTATGAGTTCCATCTTCTTGAATAGGGATAGATCATTTCTTTGGTGGACGTAGCACATATTGGGTGAATTGCATATATCTGTGTCTCTATTGTATTGTGTATCTCATGTGTTTTATTTTTGCATCTATTTTATATTATTTCTATGTGATCCTCTTTTTTCTAACAAGAAACACCAAACCATAAAGGTAAGCAATAAGCTCATTAAGAGATAAGAGAGAAGTGGTGGATAAAAAGGACCTAGTAGTGCAAGTCACCATTACATGAGGGGCTGGTCACTAGGAAAATAACTCCCCAAAACTACCTCCATGTGCACATGTGCAATGTTACTAAATTCTAGTGAAGCTTAGTTACATGTATAAGTTCCTGACAAGTGATGTTATAATGATCATCATTATGACACTAGTTACAAGATTACATCAATCCACTAGACAAAAATAAAACAAATTCTAACATATCCCTCATCTAGAAATGAAGAAACCCAATGCATGCATCAATATGGATCTTTAAGTTTTGAAGCTATCCATATGAATGCTTCTCCTGGTGCTATAAGGTTTGGAAGTTTCCCCGTTGACCTTAATCTAGATCTAAATAAACCGATTTTAGGCCACATCACAATGGAAAAGGGAATCTAGTAGCATATGCAATATCACTCAACAATTGAGGAAGGAAGTAATAACATATCTCAATAAACTATATCCATGCCTGATTCATCCCTTTCAATCGTCCAAGAATAGACTAGCTCTTCTTGTGTAGAAAAAATCTGCATGTCTTCTAAAGGACTAGAGGAGTAATTCACTAGAATTTCTTCATCCATCAATCCATCCACATAATTTCCTTATTCCATACAATATATTCAAAAAGTATAATTCTTTCACACACACACACACACACACACACACACACACACACACACACACAGGAAAATCCATAACATTTTTATGTTGAAATAAAAATGGTAAAGTTTACAGTCATGAAGTGCACTATGACATGACATAAAAACTTAACAAGAATAGATCTTGATATTCTTCCAATACAATTGAATGACTTTGAAATCTAGAATCTCAAAATAAGTTGTTCCCAAACATATTACATCATAAGCAAAAAAACCTAGATAGGTGTTACATTTTGAACATTTCACCCTGAAAACCATAATAAAATTATTCATTGCAGCCTCTTGATATACAAAAAAACAAAGTAGCAAAATTGTTCAAAACAAATAAGGAAATTAAATCCATTATCCAAAATGGATAGATCTCATAAAAATATCTGGAGACAGGGGTTAGGGAATTTCCCCTTCCCTTTACTCTAGCATGTTGATGGTGGTATGCTATATCTCCAAAGATATTTTTGACAGGGCATCGACTAAGTTGTTTTTCTCCTTATAGATGTGATAATAAGATATATGAGAGAATATTCCCTCCAACAACTTTATTTGGTTATAAATTTGATGGAAACAAATATTTTGTATTCTATGGCTCCCCAACATCTAATCAATAACAAAATTTGAGTAAGCAACAACCTATAATTAATCAATATTTCTTTCTACTGTAATTCGTATCAATGTTTCAAGTTCTTTCATTTTATTCCAATTGTTAGTACCTCCACACAAAGTAGCCTCAAAAGAAATGTTGCATGAATAAAAAAAACAAAGTGCATCTATAGCCTTGCATGTATTGGGGTTGCTTTAACAGGCCCTATCAAAAAATCCCCATGCTTTTGTTTTGTTAATCTCAAGTGTGTTTATATTCCTCTAAAGTTTTTTCTGGAGAGGTACCTTGAGTCCTTCATAAGAGAACTGATTTTATAGAAAACTTGGAGGTAGATATTAACTTGTCCTATAACATAATGGCATTTCTAATTAACCACAGGGCCCAAGAAACACCATACAAAAATTAGGTGCTTTAACTCATGTGGAAATGACATCCTCCAAAATCGTTTAGTCTACATGATTATGTGGCCAAGGACTCATGGAGAAGGGCATGATTGGCACTATTCCATGAAGATGATTACAATGGAGCAAATTACTTATTGAATTGACTCATAGTTCGATTCATTTCAATTTGTAGATTGCTTGCCTAGACATTTCATGCACACTTTCCCTAAATGGTCCAAGGGGTAAAAACTGCAAACCAACACTCAAAACGGTATGCCATCAATTTCAAAATTTGAGTTTCATTAGGGCCATCATCCTTGAATAGTCATTGAGGTTGAATGTGTGAGATCTTGTTATTTAACCCCTGGATCCAAATTTGGTGCTTTAACACATGTGGAAATGACCTCATCCATTATTGTTTCTTATGCGCATTTGCAAGTCCAGGGACTCATGGAGAAGGGTGATATTGGATACAGTCACATGGAGATGAATCTAATGGAGCATACTTCTTATTGAACCAAATCATAGTTCTTTAGTTGTTTTCAATTGTAGCTTATTTACTTGGATAATTCAAAAAAAAATTCCCTAAATGGTCCCGAGGGAAAAATGAAACACATTACTAGGAACATCGTGTTATTAGTTGCAATAAGTGAGTTTCATTGGGTACAACATCCCAAGTAGTCATCGAGGTTGAATATGAGAGATCTCATGATTTGACCCCTAGATCCAAATATAGTGCTTTAATACATGTGCAAATAAGCTCATCCAAAATATTCTATTATTCATGCTTGTATGGTTAAGGACTTATGGAGAAGGGTGCCATTAACATTGTCCTATGAAGATGAATCCAATGAAATAAACTTCTCATAGAAATGACTCATGGTTCTTGAGTTGTTTCAAGTTGGAGAAGGGGCACTTTCCCTAGATGGTCCCATGGAAAAAGAAATGAAAATAGCGATTTGGAACAACATACCATTAGTTGTAGCTAGTGAGTTTCATTGTAACCATTTTCCTTGTGAGGTCATTGAGGTTGGAGACAAGATACCTTGTGATTGACAATTGACATTTTTTTTTAAATACCTACATGACGTCGGGATTGCGACGTATGGTAACGTCTCTCACATGGCACACACATCAGAGATATATAGTGGGTCGTCGGTTGAGCGACGTTACCATACATTGGAATTGTGACGTATGGTAATTTCACTCCAATGGCACACACGTCAAATATAAATAGATGACCATCAGTTGAGCGACGTTACCATACATCGGTATTACGATGTATGGTAACGTCGCTCCCATAGCATCCACGTAGTGGAGATTGCCGAAATGGGACATTGGAATTCCAATGTCTCTGACGTCGTTGTAGAGATGGTTATATGGGGTTTGGAAAGTCAAATCTGAGATGACACATGTCCACATGAAACGTCGCAATAGAGACAATAGCTATGGTGTCGGAAAAGTGACGTCATGTGAAACGATGTTTGAGGGGGTCTGATGTTTTTCATTTTCTCAACAATATAAAGTGGCAATTGCATCGAACACGTCATCCGAATTTGACCCAAATGTTCTAGTGTGGGTACATTATATAATTGGATTATAAATGTATTCTCATTTTCCTAATAAAAAGAAAAAAAAAATGGGTACATTATTATGGTGGTTGGTTGGAGGTTTGTGTTTATTACATGTCACCTCTCTTTTCCTCTAGGGATAAGATAATATTTAATTCCCCCCCTATGATCCACCTTATGTGACCTAGTATAGCGCCCATATTAGAGAAATTAGATAAGAACACATCTTTATCCTAAGGGGAATTAGGTCCATAGACATTTGCAATAACCCCTTCTTTATCAAAGCCTATCGTGCAATAATGCGCAGAGATGGTCCGTCGGGTGGAATAGAAGTTGTCCATTATTATTTTTGAAGGATTCCATAAAATCGCCATACCCCCTACGGATCTTATAGATTCATTGAATATATACCGACTTTGGCACCAACAACATGAAAGGGTATTCTCTGCATTGGCACCAACACTCTTTGTTTCCTGTAATAACAAAATATCATAATTTTCTGACATGATATTGTTTCAAGGAAATCTTTTATAAGTTCTTCCATTGAGGCCTCTCACGTTCCATGATAGAATATTCATGGGGAAGGAGGAAGGGGGGAGTTAAAGAATCCCTTTGTAAGATTTTGAATCTGTCCTGAATTGATCATAAAACTTCCAATCTCCTAAATGAGTTGTTTTGTCGATTTCCTTCCACATATTTTCCCTTCTTCTGGAATCTTGTGATTATGCTTTTACAGATCTAAGTGGATACTAAGACTACCACCATATTTGGACGTTTCTCTTGTCATAGAATTTAAATAGACTTTATGTACCTTATGAATTTGTTCCAGGAGGAGGGATTACAGATCTTGCTTTAGATAATCCTCTTCAGGTTTCTCCAAATCGAGTTGCATTGATATGTCGCCACCTTCCTCTGTTATATGATCTCCAATAGGGGGAACCATGCTTGAGGGAGAGGCGATTTTCTCCAATACAAGTTCCGAGGTTTCTTCGATTTTTCCTTTCATATTTCTCTTGTCTACATATTGATGGGGATCTTCCACTACTTGGGTATCTGAGAGCTAGCTTAGCACGTCATAGGAATTGCTTGTAGACAAATTCAAAAAGGTACCTGATGGGTTTTTTCTTGTGGGGTTTCTTTTTCTTCCCTGCAATTGCATAAATCCATCTTTGGGCTTCTCATTTGTTCCTTCATTATTGTTGGTCCTGGAATTTTGTGGGAAAACCCTAAATAAGTGACCATTCTCATGGCACTTGCGACATATGAAGCGGATATGTTCATAGTAAATGGTATGAACCCATTCCTCATCCTGATATTCTAGGGTAAGTGATCCAGGTAGAGGATTGGTTATATTCATGTAGACACGTATTCATGCATAGGGAGTGTATCTTCTGTGGCGAGTTGCTTCAAAGGATTTGACATAAGCACCTAAGGTGTTACTAATGCCTGTGAGGATTTCCCCAAGCCAGAGATTCTGAGGAAGTGAATACAGTATGATCTAGACTGGAGTGTAGGAGAAGTCTTGTTTTTCTAAGATAAATTGATCCATCCAAAATCTGAGGTAAAGGCCAGCAGAGTTAAAAAAAATAGGGTCCATTTTCAAAGATTTGATCTTTGCCCTCAAGGTTGTCAAATATCATTGTAAAGAAAACCTTTGGTCCCAACTAAAACAAATAATGGCCTTTCTATTTCCACATGGTGTTGATCCATTTGACGAGATCTCATTCTGAAAGCCAAAGGCCTAAAAATTTACCGATTTGAGTGTGATCTTTCATAAATTGTGTATGTTCCCCTAGATTTTACTACATATCTTGGTGTTGTAGCATCTTGGGGGATACACTTACCTAGTTTCCAAACACGAGTCACTTTTGTATGGGAGGATTTGGCTTCTACCTCCATTTCTCTTTTAGTTTGCATCTCTTTCTGAAGGATCTGATCTGGGAGATGGGGCGGTGGCTCAAAAGGCGGTTGTGAGTTGAGAGATCCAGGTGGTCTGTTCGCCACTATATTACTGTAACAGGGGGATTTCGCCCCCTCCTCGGCTTCCATTGAGGTGAACTGAGCGAGATATGTATATGCAAGATGCAGCGTAAGCAGAGATCGACGCTATAAGGTTCAGAAAACCCTATGAGCATCAAACCGTAATAGAGCACCATGATAGTATTTTATTACTTAAATCAATTCATTTTCTTATATATTTTGTTTGTGTAATTATATAAATCCGAATTATTAAACCATTTTTCTAAGAATATAAATTTAGAAGTTAAAACATAACATTAAATAAATAATAAATAGTTTAAATATTGTAATTATAATTTTTAATCAAAATATGATGATGTTAATGAACTTCTAAAATATATGTCATGTTGGCTATATTTATATAATTTAAATTTGTATAGATGTGAAATTTATTTAAAAAAAAAAATTAAAATATAAAAAGATTTATTTAATATTTTAGTTCTAGATTAGTTCAAACAGTCTTAGCTAGATGTGATATCTCCCCCATAGTAATGAACTTAGTAATGAATTGGGAAGTTTATGAGTTCCACTCTCTAGATCCCCTATATGAGTCCTTAATCCAGGGAAAAACAAATTTATTTAATATTTTATTTATAGCTATGAAACAGCTGTCAACCCGTTTACAACATATTGCAAGCTGACACTCTCAAAAACCGGCAGTAAGCACACTTCCAGAAAGTTGCATTTCTGTATTTGTGCTAATTCTATGAGTACATCACATTCTTACTCATAATTAACAGTTGATGTGTATGTAGCATTGGGTTTCCAATTATTTGGAATGACGTTACTTGCAACGAGTGTTTTCCCACTGGAAAGAGTGATCAAACAAATAGTGAACGGAGCTTGGAGAGGGCTAGCACTATTCAAAGCCCAGTTTACACCCCATACATGTCTCATTCGTTGCCATGAAGTAGAATTTGCCTGCATAAAACAAAACGGAAATACGAATCCTTCTTGTAATGATTCTATATACATATAAAACGAAACAAATTTTGAAATTTCGGTGTGTGAAATACTTGTAGTAGCCCGACTGTTGCAAGATCACCATCTCCCGCTTGATATTGAATAAATACAGCGAAATAGTAAGCACTGGCTCCTTGGTCAACGCGGAAGGTAACTTTCAGCCCTGGATATTTGCAAGGCACCCTACATAACTCGAAAAACAAAAGTCATCTTTTAAATCGTGCGTTTTAAAAACGATTGAAATGGGCCGAATTAATGACTGAAAATGGGCCAAATTGATGAGTGATTTCACTGAATACCGTCGGAACAATATAGGCACGACTCCAATTTTACTGATTTCTCCATCTCTACTGCCACCGGGAGTTATAATGTTGTGAATCGCGGCACCGCTGAGATCAAAGTGTGTTTTGCCAGATCCGCAGACTCCATCACCTGGGCATTCATCAGTAATGACCACAGTCACGGGCGTTCCAGAACAAACTTCATTCTCCGTGCACTTTATCTGAAACAGTTAACTTATGAGAATCTTTAACTTATGGCTTTGTTAAACATTCTATTTTTTGAGTTTTTTATCTAAATCTGATGATGTAAATTTGAACAAAATCATATTTTCTGTTATTTAAATTACATTTCTGAGTATATAAACGGTA
>JASDQU010737101.1:129344-143373 GCA_032191745.1 Picea mariana | reverse complement strand
CACAACGGCTTGCGAGCATAGTATCACACATGCTGCAAGTGCGACAGCATAACTCAAAAAAAGTCTCATCTTCAAAGCGAACGAAGGAGACAGCAGAGAGGCTTATCTTGAGCTCCTAGAAATTGCCGTGGGTGAGAATGTGAAGAATGTTTATATTTATGCCAACTCTTTTAGCAACTTATTGTTTTAGAGTTTATCTTTATTATCATTACCATACTATTATTATTAAAAGGATAAACACTTATTTTTAAATAATCATGAACAATGTTTAAATTATATGATGAATAATCACGAACAATCCTTAAATTATATGATGGTTTTGAAATAATGAGGAGAAAAAGAGAGAAAATAGGGATCAAGCTCATTTGAGAGATTTATATGGAGATTATGGAAGATAGGTATATATATGGTTGAACTAAATATTTATTTATAACATAGTTGTTAGATTTATACAAAGATTATGGGAGATAGTTATGCATATAGTTGAACTAAATATTTAATTATAACATAGTTGTTATAGCCATCTTTTGTTATGTAAAAAGATCTAATTATACAACAAAAATATACATGAAAATAATTAACTAAATAAAATTGTTTCTTTAAATATTTCTTGAGTGAAAATTCCTTGTCTTTTGCTTAACACTTAACATTTATTTAAATGTAAATGTGATTATTAATAAATTGTAATCCAAACATTTGATATTGAAGCCATTCGTTCATGGAGTTGAAAACATGATAAATATTTGATTTCATAATATCATTCATATGTACTGTAGAGTTTTTAAGATATATATGTAACGGATCATTATCAATAGAGCTTCCCAAATTCCTAGAGAATACAAATTTATGAGTGCGTGAATAGTGGGAGATCTCAAAGCAAGGTCTTCTTTTGAAGAGGATTTTGATGACGTTTATGTACGAGAAGAGTGTGACATGGAAATGGATAGACATCTATTCAAAGCACTTCTTTTATACCTTTCCTACTACAAAGATGAAGAAGCACACAAAGATGAACTTGGTGTAGTAACTTCAAATGACGTGATCATTGATCGTAATGTTAAGAGCGCTCTTTGTCAATCCATAAAATAGGAGGGTAATTGGAGATATTCTTAGTGTTAATGTAGGTTGTAGTACCTTTAATTTGACCCAGGTTGTAACTGTATTTGTATATGTACAAATGTTATATATGTTGGTGAGCCTGTAATGTTTTTGGGAGAGTTTATGATGATCAAAGGAAAAAATTCTATATTATAATCTATATGTATAATTGATTAATAAAATACATCATGGCTGCAAATCAGAAAAACAAAGAGTATGAGGGGCTAGGACTCCACGAGAGGGAAAAAGAGCTAAAAACTTAAGGAAAGGGGTTAAGCCAAAGAAATAGTATAATATTCATAACTCATATTTTATAAATTTATGTGTTTTATCCTAAGTCCCTAAGTGATGGAGTGAATTCCCAAGTGAGGAGAAAGGGGATCTTTGTGTGCCACTTGTAAAAACCGATCCATGAATATTTAGGTGGGGAACTTAGTGGGAAATCCATCACTATGATGATTGTACTTTTCCATTCTTGCTCTTGTAAGTGGGGTGTAAGCTTCGGTGAGCCACTAAGAACCTTTATCTTGGTGAACCCTATGATCCTAAGTGGGATTATGTTGCCAATTCTCCTATGGTTCCTTAGGGAAGGCTACAGGCCTAGAGGGGTGATTGGGTCGGTAGGATTTCCCAGTGTGTGATGCTTGGATAGTGCATGGAGACTCCATTGGTCTAGTTGGAGTTCTTGGAGCTACAACTATGATACTTCTTGTCTAGCCTATGCTAAAACCCCTAGAAGGGAAGTGAGGAAATCTGAGGGAATACAGTGTAGAGAGGAGGGTACACTTCCGTGGGTTGTGTAAGCTAAAGGGGGATAAGAGTCTGTTGGTTGAAATTGTTGCAAGAGTTTGGTACCTTCACATAGACACTTTTTGTACTAATTGTATACCTAGTTGGTATAGGTGGCCTTTTGATGAAGCTCACTTGAGAGATTATGGGAGATACTTATGCATATGGTTGAACTAAATATTTAATTATAACATAGTTGTTAGATTTATACAAAGTTTATGAGACATAGTTATGCATATGGTTGAACTAAATATTTAATTATAACACAATTGTTATAAACCACCTATTATTATATAAAAAGACCTAATTATATAACAAAAATACACATGAAAATAATTAATTCAATAGAATTGTTTCATTGGAGATTTATTGAATGTAAATTCCTTATTTCTCTTGCTTAACATTTATTTAAATATAAATGTGATTGTTAATGAATTGTAATCCAAACATTTGATATTGAAGCCACTCATTCATGAATATTTGATTTCATAATATCCTTCATATGTATTGTAGAGTTTTTAAGATATATATGTAATGGATCACTATCAACAGAGCTTCCTAAATTCCTAGAGAATACAAATTTATGAGTGCGTGAATAGTGGGAGATCTCAAAGCAAGGTTTTCTTTTGAAGAGGATTTTGATGGCATTTATGTACAAGAAAAGTGTGACATGGAAATGGATAGTGAGATTTTGCTGGGATTCAAAGCACTTTTTTTATACCTTTCCTACTACATGTGTCATTGGTTATGTTGTCATGTAGTTCACCAACACCAAGAATGAAAAGCTCCAAGCCAACCTTCACAAAAATGTATTAGAAGACTATGATAATGGACAAAATAAATAAGGAAAGGATTGTCAAATTTCTTGGTGAGTTGCAAAGGAAAGAGAATGCAAAGGTTAGATATGTGGCTTCTTTATGAGATATATTAATGTTGGAAACATGCCAATGAATTTCCTCATGCAGTCAGATGCACATGCACATGCTCATGCGCATGCATGCAATTTATTTATGAATTGCTAGTGTAATTATGTGATCTATTCATGATCAGTTTGTGTAACTGAGTGATAGATGTTATATATATGAGCATACCCATAGAGGTAGAGGACAATGCGAGTGCAAGAAAGTACATTGTGAGAGGAGATGATGGTTGTATGCCGGTGTTGGCTATTATAATTCTTCCTTGAATAAGAAGAAGACCGATAATCATTACCCATGGTTTTTTTTCCAATTT
Source organism: Picea mariana (assembly GCA_032191745.1). Classification (NCBI taxonomy): domain Eukaryota; kingdom Viridiplantae; phylum Streptophyta; class Pinopsida; order Pinales; family Pinaceae; genus Picea; species Picea mariana. The sequence goes on along the minus strand of JASDQU010737101.1, from coordinate 140,253 downwards.
GGATTTCCACATAAATCACCATGCTAAGTGTATGATTGATGTTCTTGGTTTAATGCATGTTTGATCTTGCTTATTTTATGCTCTGTTATGTGCCCTGTTTTTGCTTATGCTTCCTAACAAGTGGTATCAGAGCTCAGAGTTAAAGGGGTAGAGAGAGAAGGAGAAAAGAATCTGGTCGTTGGATCGAAGAGACGATCTGAGTCGAGTGAAGTGGAAGTGAAGAGTCGAGGACGGGTTTTATTACATCGTCGCGGGTCATCCCTGTGGGATAGTGCAACGATTTTCAAAAAGTATGGAATCGTCGTGGACCATACACATCACATAGTGCGACGTCGTCATAGGCCATACAATGTACAAAGTGTGACATTGTTGCAGGCRCATAGTAGTACAAGGTGCGACAATTTGGGCCCAATTGTTCCAAGCTATACATTGACAAGGTACAAAGATTTAGAAATCCTCGTGGGTGATACTCATACAGGGTGCGRCGATCTCCAAAGGAAAATTAAAGTTTTTTTTGGCATGTTATAAAAAAAAATCATGGTATAAAAATTCGATGGTAAAAGGTTTCTTGTCTTATTATGGTCGTGAGCCTTAAGACATGGTTGTGAGTTTTATAATATTAATAGGTGAGGTGGACTTTTTTAAAATATAAAAAGGTGAAGCGAAAGAGTTTAAGGTTTTTAATAAAAGGTTTTTTAATAAAGTATTTTTTTTAAATCTTTTAATTAATGTTTATACTTTTTGGGGTTTACTCTTAAATATAATAAAATTCCTTTACTACAAAAAGGTTCAGTTTTATAAGCAGTGGTTTTGGAGTTTTTTGTGGTAATGGAGAAAGTGCAAAGTTCCAAGTTTGAGGTGGAAAATATCAGTGGTAAGAATATCTTTGTGCTATGGAAGCTCAAGATGCAAGATTTGCTTGTGCAACAAGGATTGCAAAAGGCCTTGGCTGGAAGGTCAAAGAAACCAGAAATCATGATAGACAGGGACTGGGAGGATCTGGATAGAAGAGCTCTTAGTACTATTCGTTTGTGTCTGGAAGATGAGGTATTGTTTAACATCGCTGAAGAGACAACAACAACATGCTTGTGGACCAAACTGGAGAGCCTGTATATGACAAAGAACTTGTCAAATAGAATCTTCTTGAAGAGGCAGTTGTACATTTTGCAGATGAAAGAAGGTACTAAAAATGTTGATCACTTGAATGTCTTCAATACTAGGATTTGTCAATTAACTAATATGGAAGTAAAGTTCGAAGATGAGGACAAGGCGGTTACGCTACTGTGCTCGTTGCATGAGTCTTGGGATCATCTGGTCACAACTGTGTGGTTCAACACAACATATGCCATTGCTTATGACATTGTTGTGGCACCTTTTGTTTGAGGAAATAAGGAAAACATTCGGTAAATAAACCTCAACAACAGAAGAAATGGTGGTCATAGGTCAATCTACAGAAGGAGGGAAAGATCAGAAAGGTACAACCAGGTCTAAGTCGAAAGACAGTAAGGGTAAGGCAAAATGTTGGTTTTGTGGCAAATCTGGGCATCTCAAGAAGGATTGTTGGAAAAGAAAACAAGCATCCAAAGAGGACTCCATAATAGAATCAAATTCAGCTACAGGTATGGTTGATGAAGTTTTGTTTGTCTTTTGTGTCTCTCCACCTGTGTTCGCATAGAAGGTGCAAGGCGGTGATGGTTGAGTCACCTTGAAATTAAAAAAAAAATGTATTTACTTTGGAGTGTAGAAATTATTGATTGCATGTAAATGGGCATATGTATGTAAGACCTGGATAGACATGCGTACCCATGGTTTATCATGTCACCTATGAAAATTATATAAATAGATTTAGGTAGATTGAATATGTGGGGGGGCATGTATGTTGGGTTAGACTTAACTCGGTGAAAGAGTTAATGAGTTAAATTTGTTTTTAGGTCAAAGCAGGTGGTTTTTTGGGTCCATGTTTTTTAGGTATCTCATGGTATTGTGTCGATGAATTTCATGTAATGAAGCCTAGAAAGTCTTGGTGAACTCCATTGTAAATGGGCCTCGAGGTAAGCGGTGAAGGCTTACTTGGTCGGTTTGGTCGGATTTGGTCAAAGTTGGTCGAATGCAAAGTTCAAGGTGGAGAAATGTGTCCAGTTTAGAAAGGTGGTTCTATAGAAAGGTTGATGTGTTGGCAAGTCAATCAAGTGTTTGAGAATATATGATGAAGGTATGTTCATATCCATGGAACTTGGAAAGTTTTGCAAGGAAGTTGGGATTGAATAGGAATGTTCATTAATGCCAAGTTGCAGCAATAATTATGGACAAAAGCGGTTGTACTATCTTGTAACTCAGTCACCATATGTTGCAAAAGACATGAATATTCAGGAAGAGGTATGGACAGGTCATTTGATAATTACTCAAATGTGAAATTATACGATTGTGATGCTTATGGTTTTTTATCAAAATTCTAAGTAGGACCCAGATCAAACAGGTAGATCTTTGATATGGTGATGATGTTAAGGGGTGCAGAATGTTGGATCCTACTACCCACAGAATGTTAAACTATGATCTTGATTTCTTATGAGGATTAATTCTTTTATTTTCTTCAACACTTTGATTCCAACTTAATAAAGTTAAACAATACCAAATCATAACCGAATAGAAATAACTATGTAGATAAGTAAACATGCACATCGACAACACATATACCCTGGGGAAACCCTGTACAGGGAGAAAAAGCCCAGAAGACGATATTCCTTTATTGCATTAATAATGTAATATCACTTACAAATATCCACCATGAATGATCTTCTCTTAAAGAGCTTACCAAGATGACTCTGACCTGACAAAGACCTAAGAGACCTTGCTGAAATACACCTCGGATATGTTCCCTCTATTGTTGATATACAACACTGATATGTTGTTGATATACACCTCTGATATGTAGCCTCTATTGCTGATATACAACACTGATATGCTTATTTGGTATGTTGCCTCTTTATCACTGATATGCGCCTTTATTTCTTCACCCTTAACCTGCATATCAAACTATTTTGAAGAGAGGGGTTGACCTGTTCTTATATAGGCTGAAGAGGAGAAGTGTATGGCTCGAAATAGTAACTTGTTTGAATGCTTTAATCATAACTCAGCTTCATACCTTAGTTCGAACTTAGAACTAGACTTGAGACAGGTATACTTTAGTTTGAAAATAAAACTAGACTTGAGACTTCAGTTGCAACTCAACATTACACTTTAGTTCGAAAATAGAACTAGACTTGAGACTGGTATACTTTAGTTCGAAAATAGAACTAGACTTTGAGACTTCAGTTACAACTCAACATTACACTTTAGTWAGAAAATAGAACTAGACTTAAGACTYCAGTTACAACTCAKCATTACACTTTASTTTGAAAATGGAACTACACTTGATACTTCTGTTGCAACTCRGCATTACACTTTAGTTAGAAAATAGAACTAGACTTAAGACTTCAGTTACAACTCAACATTWCACTTTAGTTTGAAAATAGAACTAGACTTGATACTTCTGTTGCAACTCARCATTACACTTTAGTTAGAAAATAGAACTAGACTTAAGACTTCAGTTACAACTCAACTCTTTAGAAGGAAATTCGAAATTCTCTTCATGGTGGATAATGTTACACGTTCCAACGCACTAGATCAATACATTTATATAATTTTCAATATTAGGAATATCGTTTGTTTCTATCTCATAGGAATTTTATATTCAACCTAAATTTTTCTAGATGCCTTGACTTTTTCTCATGGCTCACAAGGTTTGACTAGGCTCACAGAGGTTGTACATTCCTCCTGACTTTTTCACTAGTCTGTCTATGCTCACAAAGGTTGTACGTTCCCCTTGAATTTTTCACTAGACTGTCTATGCTCACAGAGGTTGTACATTCCCCGTGACTTTTGCATTAGACTCACATAACATCTTGTTCATCCTGACTTTTTTTTTGACTCATAGAGGTTGTATGTTCCCCATGGATTTTTTCAATACCTCACAAGACTGGTTGATTCTCCAAATCTCCCTGGCTAGCCTCAGTGTGGCCCTTATAGCCTCTCATTGGAGAATGAATGTCGATGCTGCCAAATTTAACACTCCCTCTCAGTGAGGGATTCATTCTCATCCACACCAAGCTTGCCTCTCATCTACACAAACTGTCTCGAGGTCAGAGGCCTGGTCAAGATATCAGCTACCTGCTCGCTCATGGCTATGTACTGTAATTTTACAGTTTTTCTCTGGACCAAGTCTCAGATGTAGTGGTACCTCATGTCTATATGTTTTGACCTATCATGAAATACTGGGTTCTCTGTCAATTTTATGCAACTTTGATTATCACAGTGAACCACCGTCGTCTCGAGCTTGTCACCAAACAATCTAGAAACCAATTTTATCAGCCATACTGCTTCCTTTCTAGAATCACTTGTTGCAATGTACTCATCCTATTTCGTACTATGTTCAATGGATTCCTTCTTCTGGATTGACAAAGAGATCATAGCGGATCCTAAAGTGAAGCAGTATCCAGAAGTACTCTTCTGATCCACTGGGCTTCTAGCCCAGTCAACATCTGCATACCCATGCAGAAATAAACCACCACTGGATGTATATCTCAGACCATAAGTAATGGTCCCTCTGATATATCTCAATATGTGTTTTTTTTCCACCCAGTGTCTCTGTCTCAATTCAATCATGAACTGACTCATTGCAATCACTACATAGCATATATCTGGCCTAGTGTGGATCATGTATATCAATGATTCAATCAGTTTCTTATACATGGTGGGATCCCCCAAATCTGAACCTGTATCAGAATAATGCATCTTCCTCAGGTTGGTAATCATCGGAGTAGACATGGATTTGCAATAAATCATACCAAACCTCTTTAGGACAACCACTGTGTATTTTCCTTGTGTCAGAAATATATCGCTATGTCTTTTCCATACTTCCAATCCTAGGAAGTAATGCATCAAGCCTAAGTCTTTCATCTTGAATTCTGAGGTTATCTCCCTCTTACACGAGGATATTAGCCCTTCATCTCCTCTTAGAAAGAGATCATCAACCTACAGGATTAGTATAACAGGTTGGTTACCTCTTACCTTGAAGTACAGATTTACATCAACATCACTTTTCTGAAAGCCCAATATTTTAAGAAAGCCATCAATCCTGTCATACCAAACTTTGGGAGCTTTCTTAAGACCATACAAGGCCTTCCTTAGCTTGCATACATGGGTGCCTTTGTTATGCAGTACAAAACCATTTGGTTGTTCCAAAAAGACCTCATGTTCAATATTTCCATTCAAGAATGATGTTTTTACATCCATCTGATGTAGCTTCCAACCAAGAACGAGAGCTAAAGAAATAATAGTTCGAATGGAGGTATACCTGGCTACATGGGAAAAAGTCTCTTCATAGTCAATTCCCTCTTTCTGAGTGAAGCCTCTGGCTACAAATATTTCTTTAAACTTTTCCACACTTCCATCAACTACATGTTTGATCTTATAGATCCATTTGGAAGAAACCACTGATTTATCTTTTGGCCTCGACATAATGTCCCAAAAATCGTTCGTTATAATAGAATTGTATTCCTCAAGCATGGCATGCTTCCATACTTGTAATTTATCTTCTTCTTCAAATGAAGAAGGTTCTACATCACTAATGTTGCTCATCAGTGCAACATAGCCTCCAAACCTATGAGGCCTCTTTCTTACCCTAAATGTTCCTTTGGGAGAAGCTATCCTTTCTKCTTCCTGCACTATTTATTTAAGCCACTMTGGMTTCCTTTTGGATGGAGGTTCTTCAAGAGTTATTTCTAACACTTCACCAAGTTCTAGRGKCTCATTAATTGGCCCTTCATGAGGTTCCTCCCTCTGATCATATGACTCTTCATTTTCAKAAGAGGGTGAAGCTGGTTGAATTGCTTCTAATTTTTGTTGAAGCTCTCTGGATTTCTTAAATGTGGCTTCCTCATGGAAATTCACATCTCTTCTTACCTCTATTTGCCTCTGACCTRRYACATAAATCCTRTAAKACTTGGAKTTCTCACTGTACCCCAYAAAAATCCCTTTCTTTMCTRAGGGTTYCATCTTTDTCCTCTYTTCCTTAGGGACATGAATATACACAGGACACCCAAATATCCTGAGATGCCCTAATTCAGTTTTTATCCCTGAGTAGACCTATTCAAGAGTCTTGTCCTTCAAGATAGCATGTGGACACCTGTTTTGAATATACATGGCAGTGGAGGTAGCTTTTTCCCATAAATATTTTGGCAGATCCTTATCAAACATCATTTCTTTCGTTGCCTCACAAATTGTCTTGTTTTTCCTCTTAGGAACTCCATTTTGTTGAGGGTTATATGGCACGGTCAACTGTCTCTCGATTCCTACTGACTTGCAGAAATCCTCAAACTAGAGAGATTCAAACTTTCCTCCATTTTTTGTTCTAAGGATTCTGATGTGTTTCCTTGTCTGCTTTTCAATAAAGGATTTATACTCTTTGAATTTATCAAATGTGTCACTTTTAGCTTTAAGGAAATATATCCAGCATTTTCTTGAGTAATCATCAATAAAAATGACATATTACAAACAACCACTGAGTGAGGGAGATGACATGGGACCACATACATCAGAATGAAATAGATCTAAGATTCCCTGATCTATGTTGTCACTACTAGGAAATGCTTTCTTTATATTTTTGCCTAGCATGCATCCCTTAAAATTTTCATTTTTACTAAGAGAAATAGAGGGCATGCCACAAACCATGTTCTGTATATCTGGAAGAGATTTGTAATGAACATGTCCAAGTCTTATGTGCCACAACTTGTTGGAGCTAGTCGTATCATGAGCCAATGCCTGAACTGACTGTCCTGACACGATGTACAGTCCTCCACTGCGATTTCCAATGGGTTGTGCTATACTTAAGTGGCTACCTTTAGCCCATACTAGTGCCTTCCTGTCCTTGAAGATCACCCAATATCCCTTGTCCTCAAGGGTTGGAACTGATAGTAGATTCTTCTTGAGCTATGGAACATATAATACTTCATCAAAATGAAGTCTAGACCCAGAATCCAATCTAAAGGAGATAGATCCTACTCCCTCTATCTTGTAACATTTGTCATCCCCAATCACAACATGCTCTGCAAAATATTTTGTCTCAAAATATGAGATGATCTCCTTGTACCATGTCATGTGATTTGATGCAACACTATATACTAACCAAGTTTTTGGCCCCGTGAAAACGTAATTGGATAAGGCAGAAACCAGGTGATATTATCAAAATTCTAAGTAGGACCCAGATCAAACAGGTAGATCTTTGATATGGTGATGATGTTAAGGGGTGCAGAACGTTGGATCCTACTACCCACAGAATGTTAAACTATGATCTTGATTTCTTATGAGGATTAATTCTTTTATTTTCTTCAACACTTTGATTCCAGCTTAATAAAGTTAAACAATACCAAATCATAACCGAATAGAAATAACTATGTAGATAAGTAAACATGCACATCAACAACACATATACCCTGGGGAAACCCTGTACAGGGAGAAAAGCCCAGAAAACGATATTCCTTTATTGCATTAATAATGTAAGATCACTTACAAATATCCACCATGAATGATCTTCTCTTAAAGAGCTTACCAAGATGACTCTGACCTGACAAAGACCTAAGAGACCTTGCTGAAATACACCTCGGATATGTTCCCTCTATTGTTGATATACAACACTGATATGTTGTTGATATACGCCTCTGATATGTAGCCTCTATTGCTTATATACAACAATGATATTCTTATTTGGTATGTTGCTTCTTTATCACTGATATGCGCCTTTATTGCTTCACCCTTAACCTGCATATCAAACTATTTTGAAGAGGGGTTGACCTCTTCTTATATAGGCTGAAGAGGAGAAGTGTCTGGATCGAAATAGTAACTTGTTTGAATGCTTTAATCATAACTCAGCTTCATACCTTAGTTCGAACTTAGAACTAGACTTGAGATAGGTATACTTTAGTTTGAAAATAAAACTAGACTTGAGACTTCAGTTGCAACTCAACATTACACTTTAGTTCGAAAATAGAACTAGATTTGAGACTGGTATACTTTAGTTTGAAAATAGAACTAGACTTTGAGACTTCAGTTACAACTCAACATTACACCTCAGTTAGAAAATAGAACTAGACTTAAGACTTCAGTTACAACTCAGCATTACACTTTAGTTTGAAAATGGAACTACACTTGATACTTCTGTTGCAACTCAGCATTACACTTTAGTTAGAAAATAGAACTAGACTTAAGACTTCAGTTACAACTCAACATTTCACTTTAGTTTGAAAATAGAACTAGACTTGATACTTCTGTTGCAACTCAACATTACACTTTAGTTAGAAAATAGAACTAGACTTAAGACTTCAGTTACAACTCAACTCTTTAGAAGGAAATTCGAAATTCTCTTCATGGTGGATAATGTTACACGTTCCAATGCACTAGATCAATACATTTATATCATTTGCAATATTAGGAATATCGTTTGTTTCTATCTCATAGGAATTTTATATTCAACCTAAATTTTTCTAGATGCCTTGACTTTTTCTCATGGCTCACAAGGTTTGACTAGGCTCATAGAGGTTGTACGTTCCTCCTGACTTTTGCACTAGTTTGTCTATGCTCACAAAGGTTGTACGTTCCCCTTGATTTTTTCACTAGACTGTCTATGCTCACAGAGGTTGTACATTCCCCGTGACTTTTGCATTAGACTCACATAGCATCTTGTTCATCCTAACTTTTGTTTTGACTCATAGAGGTTGTATGTTCCCCATGGATTTTTTCAATACCTCACAAGACTGGTTGATTCTCCAAATCTCCCTGGCTAGCCTCAGTGTGGCCCATATGGCCTATCATTGGAGAATGACTGTCGATGCTTCCAAATTTAACACTCCCTCTCAGCGAGGGAGTCATTCTCATCCACACCAAGCTTGCCTCTCAGCTACACAAATTGTCTCGAGGTCAGAGGCTTGGTCAAGATATCAGCTACCTGATCGCTCATGGCTATGTACTGTAATTTTACAGTTTTTCTCTGGACCAAGTCTCAGATGTAGTGGTACCTCATGTGAATATGTTTTGACCTGTCATGAAATACTGAGTTCTCTGTCAATTTTATGCAACATTGATTATCACAGTGAACCACCGTCGTCTCGAGCTTGTCACCAAACAATCTAGAAACCAATTTTATCAGCCATACTGCTTCCTTGCTAGAATCACTTGTTGCAATGTACTCATCCTATTTCGTACTATGTTCAATGGATTCCTGCTTCTGGATTGACGAAGAGATCATAGCGGATCCTAAAGTGAAGCAGTATCCAAAAGTACTCTTCTGATCTACTGGGCTTCCAGCCCAGTCAACATCTGCATACCCATGCAGAAATAAACCACCACTGGATGTATATCTCAGACCATAAGTAATGGACCCTCTGATATATCTCAATATGTGCTTTGTTTCCACCCAGTGTCTCTGTCTCGAGTCAATCATGAACTGACTCATTGCAATCACTGCATAGCATATATCTGGCCTAGTGTGGATCATGTACATCAATGATTCAATCAGTTGCTTTTACATGGTGGGATCCACCAAATCTGAACCTGTATCAGAATAATGCATCTTCCTCAGGTTGGTAATCATCGGAGTAGACATGGATTTGCAATACATCATACCAAACCTCTTTAGGACAACCACTGTGTATTTTCCTTGTGTCAGAAATATATCACTATGTCTTTTCCATACTTCCAATCCTAGGAAGTAATGCATCAAGCCTAAGTCTTTCATCTTGAATTCTGAGGTTATCTCCCTCTTACACCAGGATATTATCCCTTCATCTCCTATTAGAAAGAGATCATCAACCTACAGGATTAGTATAACAGGTTGGTTACCTCTTACCTTGAAGTACAGATTTACATCAACATCACTTTTCTGAAAGCCCAATATTTTAAGAAAGCCATCAATCCTGTCATACCAAACTTTGGGAGATTTCTTAAGACCATACAAGGCCTTCCTTAGCTTTCATACATGGGTGCCTTTGTTATGCAGTACAAAACCATCTGGTTGTTCCAAAAAGACCTCATGTTCAATCCTTCCATTCAAGAATGATGTTTTTACATCCATCTGATGTAGCTTCCAACCAAGAACGAGAGCTAAAGAAATAATAGTTCGAATGGAGGTATACCTGGCTACAAGGGAAAAAGTCTCTTCATAGTCAATTCCCTCTTTCTGAGTGAAGCCTCTGGCTACAAATATTTCTTTAAACTTTTCCACACTTCCATCAACTACATGTTTGATCTTATAGATCCATTTGGAATAAACCACTGATTTATCTTTTGGCCTCGACATAATGTCCCAAAAATTGTTCGTTATAATAGAATTGTATTCCTCAAGCATGGCATGCTTCCATACTTGTAATTTATCTTCTTCTTCAAATGAAGAAGGTTCTACATCACTAATGTTGCTCATCAGTGCAACATAGCCTCCAAACCTATGAGGCCTCTTTCTTACCCTAAATGTTCCTTTGGGAGAAGCTATCCTTTCTTCTTCCTGCACTATTTATTTAAGCCACTATGGCTTCCTTTTGGATGGAGGTTCTTCAAGAGTTATTTCTAACACTTCACCAAGTTCTAGGGTCTCATTAATTGGCCCTTCATGAGGTTCCTCCCTCTGATCATATGACTCTTCATTTTCAGAAGAGGGTGAAGCTGGTTGAATTGCTTCTAATTTTTGTTGAAGCTCTCTGGATTTCTTAAATGTGGCTTCCTCATGGAAATTCACATCTCTTCTTACCTCTATTTGCCTCTGACCTGACACATAAATCCTGTAAGACTTGGATTTCTCACTGTACCCCACAAAAATCCCTTTCTT
>JASDQU010737101.1:112471-128275 GCA_032191745.1 Picea mariana | reverse complement strand
AAGATTTATTTAATATTTTAGTTCTAGATTAGTTAAAACAGTGTTAGCTATATGTGATATCTCTGCCATAGTAATGAATTGGGAAGTTCATGAGTTCCACTCTCTAGATCCCCTATATGAGTCCTTAATCCAGGGAAAAACAAATTTATTTAATATTTTATTTATAGCTATGAAACAGCTGTCAACCCGTTTACAACATATTGCAAGCTTACACTCTCAAAAACTGGCAGTAAGCACACTTCCAGAAAGTTGTATTTCTGTATTTGTGCTAATTCTATGAGTACATCACATTCTTACTCATAATTAACAGTTGATGTGTATGTAGCATTGGGTTTCCAATTGTTTGGAATGACGTTACTTGCAACGAGTGTTTTCCCACTGGAAAGAGTGATCAAACCAATAGTGAACGGAGCTTGGAGAGGGCTAGCACTATTCAAAGCCCAGTTTACACCCCATACATGTCTCATTCGTTGCCATGAAGTAGAATTTGCCTGCATAAAACAAAACTGAAATATGAAAACGGAAATACGAATCCTTCTTGTAATGATTCTATATACATATAAAATGAAACAAATTTTGAAATTTCGCTGTGTGAAATACTTGTAGTAGCCCGACTGTTGCAAGATCACCATCTCCCGCTTCATATTGAATAAATACAGCGAAATAGTAAGCACTGGCTCCTTGGTCAACGCGGAAGGTAACATTCAGCCCTGGATATTTGCAAGGCACCCTACATAACTCAAAAAACAAAAGTCATGTTTTAAATCGTGCGTTTTAAAAATGATTGAAATGGACCGAATAAATGACCGAAAATGGGCCAAATTGATGAGTGATTTTACTGATTACCGTCGGAACAATATAGGCACGACTCCAATTTTACTGATTTCTCCATCTCTACTGCGACCGGGAGATATAATGTTGTGAATCGCGGCACCGCTGAGATCAAAGTGTGTTTTGCCAGATCCGCAGACTCCATCACCTGGGCATTCATCAGTAATGACCACAGTCACGGGCGTTCCAGAACAAACTTCATTTTCCGTGCACTTTATCTGAAACAGTTAAACAGTTAACTTATGAGAATCTTTAATTTATGGTTAAATATTCTATTTTTTGAGTTTTTTATCTGATTGATTTGAACAAAATCATATTTTCTGTTGTTTAAATTACATTTCTGAATATATAAACTGTAACAACACTTCAATTCATACTTGATAGCAAGCTCCACAACCGCGTCCTTTTTTGAACAAGACTGAACTTCCTGCAGCTATTATTGAATGGAAAGGGAAATTTTTCACTATGCCGCCGAATCCACAAGCGCCTCCTGTCACAATGAAATAAAATTTCCTCTATCAACTGTTCATTTCCTGCAATCTCATGGATAGCACGGATACATATTACGTATCTCCCAATTTTACATAGAATGTTTAAAATAACTCATTGCCATTACCTTCACTTCCGGCGCCATGTAAACTGCCGTACCACGTAGCAGTGGCAGGCTTCCAATCATTATCCACAGCGGCTTGCGAGCATAGTATCACACATGCTGCAAGTGCGACAGCATAACTCAAAAAAAGTCTCATCTTCAAAGCGAACGAAGGAGACAGCAGAGAGGCTTATCTTGAGCTCCTAGAAATTGCCGTGGGTGAGAATGTGAAGAATGTTTATATTTATGCTAACTCTTTTAGCAACTTATTGTTTTAGAGTTTATCTTTATTATCATTACCATACTATTATGATGAATAATCATGAAAAATCTTTAAATTATATGATGGTTTTGTAATAATGAGGAGAAAAAGAGAGAAATTAGGGATCAAGTTCATTTGAGAGATTTATATGGAGATTATGGAAGATAGTTATACATATGGTTGAAATAAATATTTATTTATAACATAATTGTTAGATTTATACAAAGATTATGGGAGATAGTTATGCATATAGTTGAATTAAATATTTAATTATAATATAGTTGTTAGATTTATACAAAAATTATGGGAGATAGTTATGCATATGGTTGAACTAAATATTTAATTATAACACAATTGTTATAGACCACCTATTATTATATAAAAAAACCTAATTATATAACAAAAATACACATGGAAATAATTAATTCAATAGAATTGTTTCATTGGAAATTTATTGAATGTAAATTCCTTATTTCTCTTGCTTAACATTTATTTAAATATAAATGTGATTGTTAATGAATTGTAATCAAAACATTTGATATTAAAGCCACTCATTCATGAATATTTGATTTCATAATATCCTTCATATGTATTGTAGAGTTTTTAAGATATATATGTAATGGATCACTATCAACAGAGCTTCCCAAATTCCTAGAGAATACAAATTTATGAGTGCGTGAATAGTGGGAGATCTCAAAGCAAGGTTTTCTTTTGAAGAGGATTTTGATGGCATTTATGTACAAGAAAAGTGTGACATGGAAATGGATAGTGTGATTTTGCTGGGATTCAAAGCACTTCTTTTATACCTTTCCTACTACATGTGTCATTGGTTATGTTGTCATGTAGTTCACCAACACCAAGAATGAAAAGCTCCAAGCCAACTTTCACAAAAATGTATTAGAAGACTATGATAATGGACAAAATAAATAAGGAAAGGATTGTCAAATTTCTTGGTGAGTTGCAAAGGAAAGAGAATGCAAAGGTTAGATATGTGGCTTCTTTATGAGATATATTAATGTTGGAAACATGCCAATGAATTTCCTCATGCAGTCAGATGCACATGCACATGCTCATGCGCAGGCATGCAATTTATTTATGAATTGTTAGTGTAATTATGTGATCTATTCATGATCAGTTTGTGTAACTGAGTGATAGATGTTATATATATGAGCATACCCATAGAGGTAGAGGACAATGTGAGTGCAAGAAAGTACATTGTGAGAGGAGATGATGGTTGTATGCCGGTGTTGGCTATTATAATTCTTCCTTGAATAAGAAGAAGACCGATAATCATTACCAATGGTTTTTTTTCTGATTTGGGTTTCCACATAAATCACCATGTCAAGTGTATGATTGATGTTCTTGGTTTAATACATGTTTGATTTTGCTTATTTTATGCTCTGTTATGTGCCCTGTTTTTGCTTCTGCTTCCTAACAAGTGGTATCAGAGCTCAGAGTTAAAGGGGTAGAGAGAGAAGGAGAAAAAATTCTGGTCGTTGGATCGAAGAGATGATCTGAGTCGAGTGAAGTGGAAGTGAAAAGTCGAGGACGGGTTTTATTACATCGTCACGGGTCATCCCTGTGGGATAGTGCAACGATTTTCAAAAAGGATGGAATCATCATGGACCGTACACATCACATAGTGCGACGTCGTCGTAGGCCATACAATGTACATAGTGTGACATTGTTGCAGGCGCATAGTAGTACAAGGTGCGACAATTTGGGCCCAAATTGTTCCAAGCTATACATTGACAAGGTACAAAGATTTATAAATCCTCGTGGGTGATACTCATACAAGGTGCGACGATCTCCAAAGGAAAATTAAAGTTTTTTTTGGCATGTTATAAAAAAAAATAATGGTATAAAAATTCAATGGTAAAAGGTTTCTTGTCTTATTATGGTCGTGAGCCTTAAGACATGGTTGTGAGTTTTATAATATAAATAGGTGAGGTGGACTTTTTTAAAATATAAAAAGGTGAAGCGGAAGAGTTTAAGGTTTTTAATAAAAGGTTTTATAATAAAGTATTTTTTTAAATCTTTTAATTAATGTTTATACTTTTTGGGGTTTACTCTTAAATATAATAAAATTCCTTTACTACAAAAAGGTTCAGTTATATAAGAAAAGGTTTTGGAGTTTTTTGTGGTAATGGCGAAAGTGCAAAGTTCCAAGTTTGAGGTGGAAAAGTTCAGTGGTAAGAATATCTTTGCGCTATGGAAGCTCAAGATGCAAGATTTTCTTGTGCAACAAGGATTGCAAAAGGCCTTGGCTGGAAGGTCAAAGAAACCGGAAATCATGATAGACAGGGACTGGGAGGATCTGAATAGAAGATCTCTCAGTACTATTAGTTTGTGTCTGGCAGATGAGGTATTGTTTAACATCGCTGAAGAGACAACAAAAACATGCTTGTGGACCAAACTGGAGAGCCTGTATATGACAAAGAACATGTCAAATAGAATCTTCTTGAAGAGGCAGTTGTACATTTTGCAGATGAAAGAAGGTACTAAAAATGTTGATCACTTGAATGTCTTCAATACTAGGATTTGTCAATTAACTAATATGGAAGTAAAGTTCGAAGATGAGGACAAGGCGATTACACTATGTGTTCATTGCATGAGTCTTGGGATCATCTGGTCACAACTGTGTGGTTCAGCACAACATATGCCATTTCTTATGACATTGTTGTGGCACCTTTTGTTTGAGGAAATAAGGAAAACATTCGGTAAATAAACCTCAACAGCAGAAGAAATGGTGGTCATAGGTCAATCTACAAAAGGAGGGAAAGATCAGAAAGGTACAACCAGGTCTAAGTCAAAAGACAGTAAGGGTAAGGCAAAATGTTGGTTTTGTGGCAAATATGGGCATCTCAAGAAGGATTGTTGGAAAAGAAAACAAGCATCCAAAGAGGACTCCATAATAGAATCAAATTCAGCTACAGGTATGGTTGATGAAGTTTTGTTTGTCTTTTGTGTCTCTCCACCTGTGTTCGCATAGAAGGTGCAAGGCGGTGATGGTTGAGTCACCGTGAAATTAAAAAAAAATGTATTTACTTTGGAGTGTAGAAATTATTGATTGCATGTAAATGGGCATATGTATGTAAGACCTAGATAGGCATGCCTACCCATGGTTTATCAGGTCACCTATGAAAATTATATACATAGATTTAGGTAGATTGAATATGTGGGGGGCATGTATGTTGGGTTAGACTTAACTCGGTGAAAGAGTTAATGAGTTAAATTTGTTTTTAGGTCAAAGCAGGTGGTTTTTTGGGTCCATGTTTCTTAGGTATCTCATGGTATTGTGTCGATGAATTTCATGTAATGAAGCCTAGAAATTCTTGGTGAACTCCATTGTAAATGGGCCTCAAGGTAAGTGGTGCAGGCTTACTTGGTCGGTTTGGTCGGATTTGGTCAAAGTTGTTCGAATGCAAAGTTCAAGGTGGAGCAGTGTGTCCAGTTTAGAAAGGTGGTTCTGTAGAAAGGTTGATGTGTTGGCAGGTCAATCAAGTGTTTGAGAATATATGATGAAGGTATGTTCATATCCATGGAACTTGGAAAGTTTTACAAGGAAGTTGGGATCGAATAGGAATGTTCATTAATGCCAAGTTGTAGCAATAATTGTGGACAAAAGCGGTTGTGCTATCTTGTAACTCAGTCACCATATGTTGCAAAAGACAGGAATATTCAAGAAGAGGTATGGACAGGTCATCTGATAATTACTCAAATGTGAAATTATACGATTGTGATGCTTATGGTTTTTTATCAAACTTCTAAGTAGGACCCAGATCAAACAGGTAGATATTTGATATGGTGATGATGTTAAGGGGTGTAGAATGTTGGATCCTACTACCCATAGAATGTTAAACTATGATCTTGATTTCTTATGAGGATTAATTCTTTTATTTTCTTCAACACTTTGATTCCAGCGTAATACAGTTAAACAATACCAAATCATAACCGAATAGAAATAACTATGTAGATAAGTAAACATGCACATCAACAACACATATACCCTGGGGAAACCCTGTACAGGGAGAAAAATCCCAGAAAACGATATTCCTTTATTGCATTAATAATGTATGATCACTTACAAATATCCACCATGACTGATCTTCTCTTAAAGAGCTTACCAAGATGACTCTGACATCACAAAGACCTAAGAGACCTTGCTGAAATACACCTCGGATATGTTCCCTCTATTGTTGATATACAACACTGATATGTTGTTGATATATGCCTCTGATATGTAGCCTCTATTGCTGATATACAACACTGATATGCTTATTTGGTATGTTGCCTCTTTATCGTTGATATGCGCCTTTATTGCTTCACCCTTAACGTGCATATCAAACTATTTTGAAGAGAGGGGTTGACCTCTTCTTATATAGGCTGAAGAGGAGAAGTGTATGGCTCGAAATAGTAACTTGTTTGAATGCTTTAATCATAACTCAGCTTCATACCTTAGTTCGAACTTAGAACTAGACTTGAGGCAGGTATACTTTAGTTTGAAAATAAAACTAGACTTGAGACTTCAGTTGCAACTCAACATTACACTTTAGTTCGAAAATAGAACTAGACTTGAGACTGGTATACTTTAGTTCGAAAATAGAACTAGACTTTGAGACTTCAGTTACAACTCAACATTACACTTTAGTAAGAAAATAGAACTAGACTTAAGACTCCAGTTACAACTCATCATTACACTTTACTTTGAAAATGGAACTACACTTGATACTTCTGTTGCAACTCAGCATTACACTTTAGTTAGAAAATAGAACTAGACTTAAGACTTCAGTTACAACTCAACATTACACTTTAGTTTGAAAATAGAACTAGACTTGATACTTCTGTTGCAACTCAGCATTACACTTTAGTTAGAAAATAGAACTAGACTTAAGACTTCAATTACAACTCAACTCTTTAGAAGGAAATTTGAAATTCTCTTCATGGTGGATAATGTTACACGTTCCAACGCACTAGATCAATACATTTATATCATTTGCAATATTAGGAATATTGTTTGTTTCTATCTCATAGGAATTTTATATTCAACCTACATTTTTCTAGATGCCTTGACTTTTTCTCATGGCTCACAAGGTTTGACTAGGCTCACAGAGGTTGTATGTTCCTCCTGACTTTTTCACTAGTCTATCTAAGCTCACAAAGGTTGTACGTTCCCCTTGAATTTTTCACTAGACTGTCTATGCTCACAGAGGTTG
Source organism: Picea mariana (assembly GCA_032191745.1). Taxonomy (NCBI): domain Eukaryota; kingdom Viridiplantae; phylum Streptophyta; class Pinopsida; order Pinales; family Pinaceae; genus Picea; species Picea mariana. The sequence continues at coordinate 121,374 of JASDQU010737101.1, read as the reverse complement.
TACATTCCCCCTGACTTTTGCATTAGACTCACATAGCATCTTGTTCATCCTGACTTTTTTTTTGACTCATAGAGGTTGTATGTTCCCCATGGATTTTTTCAATACCTCACAAGACTGGTTGATTCTCCAAATCTCCCTGGCTAGCCTCAGGGTGGCCCATATCGCCTCTCATTGGAGAATGACTGTCGATGCTGCCAAATTTAACACTCCCTCTCAGCGAGGGAGTCATTCTCATCCACACCAAGCTTGCCTCTCAACTACACAAACTATCTCGAGGTCATAGGCTTGGTCAAGATATCAACTACCTGCTCGCTCGTGGCTATGTACTGTAATTTTATAGTTTTTCTCTGGACCATGTCTCAGATGTAGTGGTACCTCATGTCAATATGTTTTGACCTGTCATGAAATACTGGGTTCTCTGTCAATTTTATGCAACTTTGATTATCACAGTGAACCACCGTCGTCTCGAGCTTGTCACCAAACAATCTAGAAACTAATTTTATCAGCCATACTAATTCCTTGCTAGAATCACTTGTTGCAATGTACTCATCCTATGTCGTACTATGTTCAATGGATTCCTGCTTCTAGATTGACGAAGAGATCATAGCGGATCCTAAAGTGAAGCAGTATTCAGAAGTACTCTTCTGATCCACTGGGCTTCCGGCCCAGTCAACATCTGCATACCCATGCAGAAATAAACCACCACTGGATGTATATCTCAAACCATAAGTAATGGTCCCTCTGATATATCTCAATATGTGCTTTGTTGCCACCCAGTGTCTTTGTCTCGATTCAATCATGAACTGACTCATTGAAATCACTGCATAGCATATATCCGGCCTAGTGTGGATCATGTACATCAATGATTCAATCAGTTGCCTATACATGGTGGGATCCACCAAATCTGAACATGTATCAGAATAATGCATCTTCCTCAGGTTGGTAATCATTGGAGTAGACATGGATTTGCAATACATCATACCAAACCTCTTTAGGACAACCACTATGTATTTTCCTTGTGTCAGAAATATATCACTATGTATTTTCCATACTTCCAATCCTAGGAAGTAATGCATCAAGCCTAAGTATTTCATCTTGAATTCTGAGGTTATCTCCCTCTTACACCAGGATATTAGCCCTTCATCTCCTATTAGAAAGAGATCATCAACCTACAGGATTAGTATAACAAGTTAGTTACCTCTTACCTTGAAGTACAGATTTACATCAACATCACTTTTCTGAAAGCCCAATATTTTAAGAAAGCCATCAATCCTGTCATACCAAAATTTGGGAGCTTGCTTAAGACCATACAAGGCCTTCCTTAGCTTGCATACATGGGTGTCTTTGTTATGCAGTACAAAACCATCTGGTTGTTCCAAAAATACCTTATGTTCAATCTTTCCATTCAAGAATGATGTTTTTACATCCATCTGATGTAGCTTCCAAACAAGAACGAGAGCTAAAGAAATAATAGTTCGAATGGAGGTATACCTGGCTACAGGGGAAAAAGTCTCTTCATAGTCAATTCCCTCTTTCTGAGTGAAGCCTCTGGCTACAAATATTTCTTTAAACTTTTCCACACTTCCATCAACTACATGTTTGATCTTATAGATCCATTTGGAAGAAACCACTGATTTATCTTTTGGCCTCGACATAATGTCCCAAAAATTGTTCGTTATAATAGAATTGTATTCCTCAAGCATGGCATGCTTCCATACTTGTAATTTATCTTCTTCTTTAAATGAAGAAGGTTCTACATCACTAATGTTTCTCATTAGTGCAACATAGCCTCCAAACCTATGAGGCCTCTTTCTTACCCTAAATGTTCCTTTGGGAGAAGCTATCCTTTCTGCTTCCTACACTATTTATTTAAGCCACTCTGGCTTCCTTTTGGATGGAGGTTCTTCAAGAGTTATTTCTAACACTTCAGCAAGTTCTAGGGGCTCATTAATTGGCCCTTCATGAGGTTCCTCCCTCTAATCATATGACTCTTCATTTTCATAAGAGGGTGAAGATGATTGAATTGCTTCTAATTTTTGTTGAAGCTCTCTGGATTTCTTAAATGTGGCTTCCTCATGGAAATTCACATCTCTTCTTACCTCTATTTGCCTCTGACCTAGTACATAAATCCTATAATACTTGGAGTTCTCACTGTACCCCATAAAAATCCCTTTCTTTCCTGAGGGTTCCATCTTTGTCCTCTTTTCCTTAGGGACATGAATATACACAGGACACCCAAATATCCTGAGATGCCCTAATTCAGTTTTTATCCCTGAGTAGACCTATTCAGGAGTCTTGTCCTTCAAGATAGCATGTGGACACCTATTTTGAATATACATGGCAGTGGAGGTAGCTTTTTCCCATAAATATTTTGGCAGATCCTGATCAAACATCATTGCTTTCGTTGCCTCACAAATTGTCTTGTTTTTCCTCTTAGGAACTCCATTTTGCTGAGGGTTATATGGCACAATCAACTGTCTCTCGATTCCTGTTGACTTGCATAAATCCTCAAACTAGAGAGATTCAAACTTTCCTCCATTTTTTGTTCTAAGGATTCAGATGTGTTTCCCTATCTGCTTTTCAATAAAGGATTTATACTCTTTGAATTTATCAAATGTGTCACTTTTATCTTTAAGGAAATATATCCAACATTTTCTTGAGTAATCATTAATAAAAATGACATAATACAAACGACCACTAAGTGAGGGAGATGACATGGGACCACATACATCAGAATGAAATAGATCTAAGATTCCCTGATCTATGTTGTCACTACTAGGAAATGCTTTCTTTATATTTTTTCCTAGCATGCATCCCTTAAAATTTTCATTTTTACTAAGAGAAATAGAGGGCATGCCACAAACCATGTTCTGTATATTTGGAAGAGATTTGTAATGAACATGTCCAAGTCTTATGTGCCACAACTTGTTGGAGCTAGTCATATCATGAGCCAATGCCTGAACTGACTGTCCTGACACGACGTACAGTACTCCACTGTGATTTCCAATGGGTTGTGCTATACTTAAGTGGCTACCTTTAGCCCATAGTAGTGCCTTCCTTTCCTTGAAGATCACCCAATATCCCTTGTCCTCAAGGGTTGCAACTGATAGTAGATTCTTCTTGAGCTCTGGAACATATAATACTTCCTCAACATGAAGTCTAGACCTAGATTCCAATCTAAAGGAGATAGAGCCTACTCCCTCTATCTTGTAACATTTGTCATCCCCAATCACAACATGCTCTGCAAAATATTTTGTCTCAAAATCTGAGATGATCTCCTTGTACCATGTCATGTAATTTGATGCAACACTATATACAAACCAAGTTTTCGGCCCCGTGAAAACTTAATTGGATAAGGTAGAAACTAGGTAATATTATTTTCTATTTTCTTTCTCATTAGAGGGACTTTTCTGATTTCTTTTGGATTCATCATCCTCAACAGTTGAGGCATGATGTTTCCCTTTCCTTGGATATTTATTTCTAAGCCAACAATCTTTAGAAAAATGACCCAAGTTATTACAACTAAAGCATTCAATATTAGATGTATCAATATTATTTCCTTTGAATGTACCTTTGGTATTTGGCTTCTTTTGAGAGCCTTTCTGGAAAGTGTCTTTCTTCTTTCCCCTGAATCTTGATGCTAAAGTTGTGCTCTTCTTTCTTTGGCTCACTCCTAGTAGTTGTTGTACTCTCCTCCTGGAGGAAATCATGCCATAAAATCTCAAACATGGGATGAATCTCTCTCCTACTTACACTGCATAAGAATGTCTCCCATGAAGAAGGAATACCGTAAAAAATGGCTTGCACTAAATCATCATCGTCCACTGTCACACCTGTGACCAAAAGATGATCTATGATCTGGGATATCCTGGAACAAAAAGATGCCACTGATTCACCTTTCTCGATATTCAAATACTTAATCTTGTGCTTAAGTGTCCTCTTCTGACTTGGACCTTGTTTCTCATACATATTCACCAAGGTATCCATACAGTCCTTGGCAGTCATTAACGAAGTCATTGCAACCATTATATTGTCTTTGACTGAGTCAAAGATGATTCTCTTGGCCTTTGCTTGACTCTTCCTAAAGGCCGCTCTTCTTGCATTATTCGTGGGTTCCTCCACCATTGTGGTCACATACTTCTCAAGATCATGCTCCTGCAAGATATTTGTCATCCAAAGCTTCCACACATTTAAGTTGGTAGCTCCTTCGAGCCTATACTTGGCCCTAATTGAAATGAAGGATGCCATGGAATTCACACTTGAAACTTAATCAAGCTAGCTTGGATCTGTGTGTACCTGCTGCTTCACTTCAACATGTTTAACACACCCTAAGATCTGATACCATGTTAAATTATGAGCTTGATTTCTTATGCAGATTATTTCTTTTATTTTCTTCAACACTTTGATTTTAGCGTAATACACTTCAACAATACCATATCATAACCGAATAGAAATAACTATGTAGATAAGTAAGAATGCACATCAACAACACATATACCCAGGGGAAACCCTGTATAGGGAGGAAACCCCCAGCAAATGATAATCTTTTATTGCATTAATAATGTAATATCACTTACAAATATCCACCATGAATGTTCTTCTCTTAAAGAGCTTTCCAAGATGACTCTGACCTGACAAAGACCTAAGAGACCTTGCTGAAATACACCTCTGATATGTTGCCTCTATTGTTGATATACAAAAGTGATATGCTGCTAATATATGCCTTTGATATGCAACCTCTATTGATGATATACAAAACTGATATGCTTCTTTGGTATGCTACCTCTTTATCACTGATATGCACCTCTATTGATTCACCCTTAACCTGGATATCAAAGTGCTGAAGAGAGGGGTCAACCTCTGCTTATATAGGATGAAGAGGAGAAGTGTATGGCTCGAAATAGTAACTTGTTTGCATGCTTTAATAATAATTCAACTTCATACTTTACTTCGAACTTAGAACTAGATTTGAGACTGGTATACTTTAGTTCGAAAATAAAACTAGACTTGATACTTCAGTTACAACTCAACATTACACTTTAGTTCAAAAATAGAACTAGACTTGAGATTGGTATACTTTAGTTCAAAAATAGAACTAGGCTTGAGACTTCAGTTACAACTCAACATTACACTTTAGTTAGAAAATAGAACTAGAGACTTAAGACTTTAGTTACAACTCAAATTTACACTTTAGTTTGAAAATACAATTAGACTTGATACTTCAGTTGCAACTCAGCATTACACTTTAGTTCGAAAATAGAACTAGACTTAAGACTTCACTTACAACTCAACTCTTTATAAGGCAATTCAAAATTCTCTTCATGGTGGATACTGTTACACGTGCCAACGCACTAGATAGATACATTTATATCATTTGCAATATTAGGAATATCGTTTGTTTCTAGCTCATAGGAATTTTATATTCAACCTAACTTTTGCTAGATGCCTTGACTTGTGCTCATGGCTCACAAGGTTGACTAGGCTCATAGAGGTTGTACATACCCCCTGACTTTTGCACTAGTCTGTCTATTCTCACAAAGGTTGTACGTTCCCCCTGACTTTTGCACTAGTCTGTCTATTCTCACAAAGGTTGTACGTTCCCCCTGACTTTTGCACTAGAATGTCTATGCTCACAGAGGTTGTACGTTCCCCCTGAATTTTTCATTGGACTCACATAGCATATTTTTCATCCTGAATTTTGTTTTGAGTCGCAGAGGTTGTACGTTCCCCTTGGATTTTTTCAATACCTTACAAGACTGGTTGATTCTCCAAATCTCCATGGCTAGCCTCAGGGTGGCCCATATGGCCTCTCATTGGAGAATGAATGTCAATGCTTCCAAATTCAACACATAATCATCATGGATAGAGATGCATTGTTTGATTAATCTTCTTTTATAATGGGATGTATATGGAACAACCAGAATGGTTAGTTCAGAATCGCAACAGGAGATTTGTTTGCAAACTCAAAAATAATTGTATGGCTTGAAGCATGCCAGGAAAATGGTACAAGATGTTTGATTCCTTCATGGTGAGACAAATTTTACATGAAGTGAGTATAACCATTATGTTTATGGTATATTCATTATCTTGGTTTTATATGTTATGATTATTGCAAGCACAAGCATGGTTGAGATCAATAGGTTGGCTCAGTTGGTTAGGACGTTCTTTATGAAGGATCTGGGAGGAAAAAAATAAATCATGGGCATGGAAATACACATAGACAGGAAATATGGTAAGCTTGGTTATCACAACAGAAGTAAGTCGTGAAGATACTCAAGAAATTCAGTATGAATAATGTGAAACTGGTAAAATCCCTTTGGATTTCCATTGTAATTAGGTTTATTTCCTAATTGATGAAGAAGAAAAGGGTTAAATGTCTCGAGTATTATATGCTAGTAGGAATTTTGATGATTGCGATGGAGAAACGATCAACATTTCACATGCAGTTGGTGGTGTCAATAGACACATGGCAAAACTAGGTCAAGAGCATGGAAATGGGTGCTTCAAACATACAAACACAAGTATCAACTACAGTGGTTGGAGTTATTTGGTATTTGGTTACGATTCATGAGTTTTGGACAAGTGCATTGGTTTATTAGACAGGTTACTGATGGAGAGAGAATGGTCCATGTTGGAGTGAATCGTGAAAGCATGTTCATGTAACGGTATTGTTAGAGAAGTTGTGGAGCTATGATGGTGTTTGGCCTCTCTTGTAGGAAAGGTGATGGATGAATTAATTAATGGCATGATATATCAGGTAAATTGTTGTCAAGGTGGAGATTTTTGGAAACATGCCAACAGATTTCCTCATGTGGTCACATGCAGATGCACATGCACATGTTCATGCACATGCATGAAATATATTTATGAACTTTTTGTGTAACTATGTGATCTATTTATGATCAGTCTGTGTAACTGAGTGATATATGTTACATATATGAGCATACCCATAGAGGTAGAGGATAATGTGAGTGGAAGCAAGTACATTGTGAGAGGAGAGAATGGTTGTATGCCAGTGTTGGCTATTATAATTATCCCTTGAATAAGAAGAAGACCGATAATCATTGCCCGTGTGTTTTTTCCTGATTTGGGTTTCCACATAAATCACTGTGTCAAGTGTATGATTGATGTGCTTGGTTTAATGCGTGTTTGATATTTCTTATTTTATGCTTTTTTATATTCCTTGTTTTTTCTTCCGCTGCCTAATAATTAACTCATAATTCGTTTCTGAGAATTCATCCCATGCCAAAAGAAAAATCAAAAACCTTGGAAGTGAAATTAGAAATCGAGAGTCAAACAAAGATGAAGAAGCACACAAATATGAACTTGGAGTAGTAACTTCAAATGACGTGATAAAAAATTGGGTTCATCATAATGCAAAGAGGTCTCTCTGTCAATCCATAAAATAGGAGGGTAATTGGATATATTCTTAGTGTTAGTGTAGGTTTTAGTACCCTTATTTTGACCCCAGGTTGTAATTGTATATGTACAAATGTTATGTATGTTGGTGAGCCTGTACTATTTTTGGGAGAGCTTATGATGATCAAAGGACAAAAACCTATATAGTAATCTATATGTATAATTGATTAATAAAATGCATCATGGTTGCAAACCAAAAAGACAAAGAGTATGAGGGGCTAGGACTCCACGAGAGGGAAAAGGAGCTAAGGGCTTAAGGAAAGGGGCTAAGCTAAAGAAATAGTATAATATTCATAACTCATATTTCATAAATTTATGTGTTTTATCCTAAGTCCCTAAGTGATGGAGTGAATTCCCAAGTGAGGAGAAAGGGGATTTTTGTGTGCCACTTGTAAAAAATGATCCATGAATATTTAGGTGGGGAACTTAGTGGGAAATCCATCACTCTGATGATTGTAAGTTTCCATCCTTTCGATGGTAAGTGGGGTGTAAGCTTCAGTGAGCCACTAAGAACCTTTATCTTGGTGAACCCTATGAGTCCTAAGTGGGATTATGTTGCCAATTCTCCTAGGGTTTCCTTAGGGAAGGCTAGAGGCATGGAGGGGMAATTGGGTGGGTAGGATTTCCCAATGTGTGATGCTTGGATGGTCCCTGGAGACTCCATTGGTGTAGTTGGAGTTCCTGGAGCTACAACTTTGATACTTCTTATCTAGCCTACACTGAAAACCTTGGAAGGGAAGTGAGGAAATTTGAGGGACTACATTGAAGAGAGGAGGGTACACTTTCTTGGGTTGTGTAAGCTAAAGGGGGATGAGAGTCTGTTGGTTGGAATTGTTGCAAGAGTTTGGTACCTTCGTGTAGACACTTTATGTACTAATTGTATACCTAGTTGGTTTAGGTGGCCTTTGCTCTGGTGGAGTCATAGCCCCAACGTAGGGGTGACTTATTACTGAGAGAGGTGATCAATGCAGGTGTTCCCCAAGTCATTGCAATAGAGTGTCATAGAAAGGTGTGAAAATCTAGTTCAAGGTGTTCAAAACAAATGGAAAATGTTGGGACATGTGGACCCCATTCCTGTAGGCATATTTATTTGTGAATACACTAAACTAATGATATATAAGGTAAACTAATTATATATAAGGTATGTAAATAAATTATGGTGTAAGAAAGGGCGTACAATTTTCAAGGTGGACATCCCAATGCCCAAATAAAATGGGCTCATTATCAAAAGGAGGTCCAGACGCAACATAAACAAACTAAATAGAGTAAACCACAACATCCTTAAGGTATGCTATTTATTGATGGCATAATCAATTATGCTACATTGAAAGAATGATGCCATACCACATTTTGTTAATATATGAAATGACCTATGTTTTGGGGCAAGAATTGTAAAGAAGATGATGTGTTTACTTTTGTGACATCCAAAGTGAAAATATTTAAAATTGTAAAGTCAAAGTGAGAGTCAACATTCAAGATCAAGT